>JZKD02S2243015.1:272616-289791 GCA_000966675.3 Picea glauca
TACAGTTACATGATATATGCAACTATATAATATATATAGTTACATGATATATGCAACTATATAATAACTATGAAGTCCTTGTCCTTATGTACATGATGATATCTTCCTTTAACTCGTCCAAGTACTCAGGAGAAAACTCATCTACTAAAGGTATTGAAACACTCTCCCTCTAATCCATGATCATTGGAGGCTCATAAAGTTTTAGGTTCTCTACGTTTACAACTGAGTATATGTGCATGTATGGTGGTAGATCGAGGTGGAAAACATTTGTGCTAATTTTCTCCAAGATGGTGAAGGGTCCATATCTTATGGGCTTGGGATTCTTACCTTTTCCCTTCAACTGATCTTTGTTGATGTGGAGCCACACTTGATCTCCCACTTGAAACTGATGATCAACTATGTGCTTGTCATGGCGAGCTTTGTACTGTGCTTAACTCTTTTCCAACTGTTCTTGGACTGTCTAGTGTACCTGCTAGATCCTCTGAATGAACTTGCAAGCTCTATTTTCGTCTCTTTGTTCACTTGAGTCGACATCTTTCCCAAATTTCAAGTCCAAGGGACCCTTAAGTAGATACCCAAAACATTTCTCAAATGGTGAGCTCTGGGTGGAAGAGTGCAAGGCTTGGTTGTATGCATGTTGCACATACTGTATTTGGTCATCCCACAACTTAGGATTTTTGCTACAGTAGCCTCAGAAAAAATGACCCACGGTTATGTTGACTACCTCTATCTGGTTGTCGGTCTGTGGATGGAAATAATTACTCCTCTTCAGCTTGGTGTCCATCATTATCCACGGGATTTTCCAAAACTCTCCAAGGAATCGAGTCTCTCAATCCGAGATAGTGTATGTGGAGAGTCCAAAGTGGACCCATACATGCTAAAAGAAAAGATGAGCAGTTTTCTCAGCAGTGATATGTTTTTTATATGGGATCAAGACACACATCTTGCTAAACCTATCCACTACTACATAAAAGTAATCATGACCCTTTTTTGACATAGGCAACTCCCCTACAAAATCCATGAAAATACTCTCCCAAGGATGAAAAGGAACGACAAGTGGTGTGTACACCAATTTTCTATTAGTGGGATTACAAGTTGAACAAAACACACACCCCTTTACATATTTGGTTACAACATCTTTCATTCGAGACCAAGAGAAAAACCTGTGCGAATGTGTCATAGTCTTACCTACCCCAAAATGCCCAGATACAAGGGAAGTGTGTGCTTCCCTGATTATATGCACTCTTTCATTGGTTGGAATATAAAGCTTGCCCATGTGGTAGAGTAGTTTATCCTGCAAGTGAAAATTCTCCACCTGTGAACTACGGTTTAGCCTCTCATATACATCCTTGGAATTTTCATCATTAGCATATTGTTCAATATAACTATCATGAGCTAAACAAGCATTTTTCAAAACAATGGATGCAAAAATAGGAGATCTAGAAAGAATATCCGCAACTTTTTTGTGTGTGCCCTTCTTGTATTTGATAACTAGATGGAACTGTTGTAAAAATCCCATCCACCTATAGTGTCTTGATTGTTGCAGCTTGGTCTATGATTGGAGGTACTGCAAGGGTTTATGATCAGTGTGTATGATCGTTTCCTTTCCCATCAAGTAGTGTTTCCATTTCTTAACGTTGTGTACCAATGCATACAACTCTTTGTCATATGTAGGATAATTATAAACATCCTTAGAAAAAAATTTAGAATGAAAGAACATGAGCTTATTCTTCTACATCAAGATTATTCCCATGGCATAGGCACTGACATCAATCTCGATTTCAAATGGTTGTTGTAGGTAAAATAGTGCTAGCACTGGTGCGGTGTTGATTTTTTTCAAAGTGTCGAAGGAATTATGTTGTCTTCCTCCCCACTGGAAGGCTTGTTTCATATTGGTTAAGGCATGCAAAGGAGATGCAATGTAGGAGAATTTTGCAATGAACTTTCTCTAGTACTGAAATGCCCCTAAGAAACTTCTAACCTTTGTAGTTGGTATTGGCATAGACCAATTTACAATGACTTCAACTTTGGAGGGATCTATCTTTGATTGACCACCTCCTACAATATGACCCAAGTAAACTAATAAGGTCTTGCGAAAGTCACACTTTGACAATTTTACATACAACTTTTCATTTTTAAGGACTTCCAATTCTCTCTTTACTTGAATTACATGTTCTATCCAAGTCTTCTTGAATACAATAATGCCATCTAAGTATATAATCACAAAGTCATCAATGAAAGGCCTAAACATATCATTCATGACTCGCATGAATCTTGTTAGAGCATTACAAAGCCGAAATGGCATCACAAGCAATTCAAAAATACCTTGTTTTGTTTTGAAGGAACTCTTCCACACGTTTCCTTCTACAATTCTGACTTGGTGGTAACTGCTCCTCAAATCCAACTTGGTGAAGTACACTTCATTCTTCATTTGATCTAGCAAGTCATCTATCCAAGGCAAAGGCTAGTGGTTCTTCACTGTGATCTTGTTGAGAGCCCAATAATCGACACACATTCTCCATGTGCCATCCTTATTTGGAACCAACATGATCATAGAACCACAAGGAGACGAGCTAGGTCAGATGACCCCTTGGTCCAGTAAGTCCTACACCTACTTCTTGATTTCTTCCATTTCCACAGCTGACATCATCTACACGCCCACATTTGGAAGAAGGATATCTTGTTGAAGATGTATTTCATGTTGAATCTCCCTCTTGGGAGGAAATCTACCTTGTTTCTGAAATATTTCATCATAGTTAGATATAACATCAATCATTTAATATTTATGAGAGGGATCGCATCCTTGGAAAGCATCAGATGTCTTATCATATTTTTCTCTTGCAACCATGAGTACATATTTCTTATTAGTATTTATGAGTCTTTTCACTTACCCTGCACTAACAAGGGTTGTATTTACTTTCATACTATGGGCTCTTAGACTGTATTCCACTCAATCCTTTTTGATATGGTAGTTGTTCTCATTTATGAAGACTATTTCATTTCTATCATAAAGGTATGGGCTTCCCATAACTATGCCACATATATCAATCATGACAACATATAAATCAAATTCATCTATCAACTTTGAAGTAGTGACAAATCTAATCCTACACTGCTTGGTGACATTTGATTTTGCATTGTTAGTTACCTAACCAAGAGGGTAAGGTTTAAGATGAGTTTTTTTTTCTAAGCCCAACTTTTTAACAATAGTTTCTGAGATTAAATTCAATTGAGAACCCAGATCAAATAGAGTGTCAATATTTGTGTGTTTAGATACAACTCTAATATGAAATAATTCACTTCTTCTTATTTCATGATTACGAGATGTACTTGTGGAAATTGAACTAGCATGAAATGAAATTTTACCTTGTACTCCAACGACTGTAATATTCATTTCATCACCTGAATAAGAACCAAGGTCTTGTTGCACTGTCACAACTGTTTTCGGCTTCCCTTTTCCACCAAATCTCTTAGGATTAAGATCTATATGTAGCTTCCAGAAGTGTTCGTCATCATGCACATCTTTCTTGCAATGTGTGCAAGAGGGATTTCCTTCCTCTTTCTTTGTTGTTATTGTCTTCTTGTCCTCTCTTTTCCCTTTAACTTGTTTCTATGGAACTTGGAGAATTTATTTGGGTGGTCTTCCTGTACATTATTTCCCCTTCTTTCAAGGTAAGTTGCTTGCACACACACCTAATCTAAGTTTGTAAGATTAAAAAATAATAATGTATGTTGAATGTAACTGTGAAGTACACCAATATACTTCATCAAAGTTTCATGAGAATCTAAAGGAATATTTAATGCAAGTGCTTGTTTCTTAAATTCCTCTGTGAAAATATGAACACTCTGACCTTACCCTGTCATAGGTTTTTCCATTCCATCATGGATTTTTGAGCATAACTTAGTGGATAAAAATTGTTTTTCAACACATATGTAAATTCAGACTGTGAAGAAAGGAGTTGAACATTATGCTTACTACCTTTTTGAAGTTTTCTCTCCCACCATACAAGGGTCGTGCCTTCCAGCCGAAGAGAAGCCAACTGGATCTTTTCCTCTTCCTCTTCGATCTATTGTACATGAAAGTAAACTTCAATCTGTCTGATCCAATTACTAAACTTATCTACATTAGCTTCTGCATTAAAAATGGGCGAATTAAATTTCACATCTAGTTTCAACAATGGTTTTTTAGAAGTACTTGGATGAAAACTAGAATGATGAGAATGAGAGGAAGACGAAAAAGAGATTGAAATTGAAGATGGAGATGGAGACTCAGGAGGATCTCCTCCAATTGCATGGTTCATTGAAGCATTATCCTATTGTTTAGATTTCTTCTTCTTCTCCTTTTTGGCCACTCTCTTCTCGTAATCTGCAAACAATTTTTCTACCATGCCTGACATCCAATAGAAAGATATGTGGAAAGCCTTCTCATTCTCTGCACTAAGTTTCTCATCCTCCATTTTCCTTCTTCGAGTTTCACGTCCAATCTCTAGGTTGAAAGTCTTAAGTTTTCCTTCACTAGCTTTGAGCTTTGCCCTAGTAAACATTCACACTCACAATTCAAGTCAAAGAAGACCGCTTTGATACCAACATGATACAGGATATTTTGATCGAACTGCATTAAGACCATAAATAAAATCTTATGTGCAACATGATTAAAGAGGACATAAACATGGAGAAAATATGAGAAGAAGACCAAGAACACAAGACATGATAACTAAGTTCGTCCCAACAATGGACTATGTCTTCGAGCCCGCTTCAAAGTGGAGAGGCTTTTATATTATCTCAACAATAAATTGGCATAAATTACATGGCTATACCTCAAAACTGAAGATGTCCTTAAAATCTATTTCTCAGATGAAAAATATGACTACACCAGTGGATTCATGGTGAGAAATCGTGTAGAATGACTGTCAAATCATGAAATTTTGCACTACTCATCTCAGTCCCTCCTAGGCTCTTCGCCTCGTAATGCATGGAACCAATCTATAATTATTGCTCATGTACCTGCATCAAGATTTGTGACCGTACAGAACTTGGACGAGGACCTCCTTGTATGGCATTGGACTGGGTTTAAATAATAAACTTGTGGGAGTATTTCCCAACCGGGATGTTATCCCACTTGGTTGGTGGTTGAGTAATAAAAGTATATGGTTGGGGAGGTCCCGGGGTCAAGCCCGTGAGCCTCCCATATCCCTTAAACCTTCGATTGATATATAGTATTAATACTATATAAAAATGTAATTTGTTCGAACCACCTTAACTGTGGGATATTTTAACCGAAACTATAACATATAATGGTTGAGGTGGTCGGTATGTGGGTTGTCAGGTATGACGCTGGTTGATCCAACAACTATATATATTTTTTAATTTTGTTTTCCCAAACCCTTATTGCACATTTGTAGGGTACCATGTGGCGCCCAAAGATTGAGACATGTGGCGCCCTTCCATTGGCTACATATTCCCAGTCATCATGCCACTTTTTGTTACACATCGAAATTACTCACTTTGATAGTGTCGCAAGTGTCGTCATTACAAGTGTCGCAAGTGTCGCATTTTTCTCACAAGTGTCGCAAGTGTCAAAGAAAGCATACTGCCATGATGCCTATGCCGTGCCTATAATGACATGAGAAGGACACTTGACACACATCAAACAATTGATTTGGAAGAGGAGGAATGGTTAACTGGAGTTATGAACCTCTTGCCATCTTGAAGCACCCAAAAAATTGAGTTTTTGGAGGAGAGCGCTCCCCTATACCTCTCTTAGGAGTGTTGGCGCTCCCCTATAAGCTATTAGGGAGCATTATAACACTCGTTTTCCCTTTTGCAGGAGCGCTCCTACTCTCAAGAGTGTTGGCGCTCCCCTATACATTACTAGGGAGTGTTATAACTCTCTGAGTGCCCTTTTGAGGGAGAGCTACCTATTCTGGGCAGCAGTTGATTTGTTGAGAATAATGGGGGAAATATCTTTTCAATCTTGGAAGGAAGTTGGATTCGAATCCTTGGCCAAGCCCTGATCATAGGGAAGATCCATAACTAAAGGAGGAAAATCCTCAACTTACTCTAAAGATATCTCAAGTAGTTGAGCCTCTCCAAGGCTATATAAGCAAGCTTTCTCATGGTGAATGGAGGATCTGGATGGAGAATCTGGATGGAGAATCATACCAAACTTATGATCTCATAAGTGATATTTGGATAAGGGATGAGAAGCATGAAACCTATGATCTCATAGGAAACACACAGTGAAGTGGAGGCTAATCAGTGAAGCTATCGTCATTCCGATCGTGGAGCTTTTGAGAAAGGGTTAGGCAAGGAGAACTTGACAAAAATGCTACATTCCATCTATGGCTGTAAGTAACGTTTTTTCCTCATTAATGTAATATGCTTGGCCTGTTTCTTTATAATTTGTGTTTGACATTACATGAATTTGTCTCTAAGTAGATAGGTTTGCTTCGAACTAATCTCGATAGAATAGGAAGTGGTTGTACTTTGTTTGTCTACAAGGTTTATCGAGGAGCTCAAGATTGGAGTTTCAACTCAGAGCGTGCAGGGACAAACACCGGTAAAAGGTATGTCTTTCCTCCTTCCTCTTCATGCATTAGTTTGTGTAGACCTAAAAGGAAGTCAGTGACCATGATAATCACTTTCTGTCTTAGAGTTAAGAGTCCAGCTCTTTGAGGAAATCTACGTGTCCGTAGGAAGATTTTCCTTCAACACTTGTATCTCTCTCATACAAACTCTGTTTGAGGTGTCATTCACGTTGTTGGAAAGATCTCGCCGATCTCTTCGACTTGGTGTCATTTTTGCTGAGATTTGAGGACTTTCAATTTTTTCCCTTTTATATGCTCTTGAATCAATCAACCATAGTTGACCATGGTTAGCTACTCCTCCTATCATCAAGTAACACAACCATAGTTAAATAAAAGTGATTTATATAGTGGTTGATAACATAGATCAAAATAATATCAACCACTTTTACTTAAATATGAAAATATGATTTTGGTATAAATTCCTTATATATAATCATGGTATAAATTCCTTATATGTACATGATCCGGATTATTTTTGGCACGAAATGAGAGCGGAGATATAACAAAGAAATATACAGAGATATTGAAAGAGAAACAGTAATATAACAGATATATATCGGAAATATAACCAAAGGCAAAGATGTATAGTAATACACAATTTCTATTAATGAAATAGATGTACAGAGACTGTAAAAATACAGAGTGAAAGACTCGCTAGAATGGTGGCAGCTTATCTCTGAGAAGAGATGTGATGGCTACTCGCATTCGCAATAATATGATTACAATGAGGCTCTGAAGGCCTTTTTACAATAAAATGGAATGCCAAAAACCATAGACATCCAAAAACCTAACCCTAGGAGATGAAGTGCCAAAAGTCATGTGGGCCCCGTTTGGGTAAGTTAGTCCATCAACTTCATGGGGTCGTAACTTTTGCATACGATCTCCGTTTTAGGAGTATGATAGCCCGTTGGAAAGGTATCATAGAGGATATTCATTTTGGGGGATCAATCATGCATTCAACTATCATTGAGAAGCTCGATCTCAAAAAACCTTCAGTTAGGCCCTCAAAATAGCCCCGGAAGTTAAAACTGTTAAAAATAGTAAATTGTCAAAATTGCCAGAAAATTGTTTTGAGCCAGTTGGAAAAGGTGGGTGGCCACCGATGTCCACCTAAATCAATCCTCCCTCATTATGAAGAAATGGTCTCCATTGCGTTGAGTTCTCGGGGGAGAGGGAAAAGTGTTTGTTGAATCTGCATCTTGGTGAGTTGCTTGTCTTGTTGGAGACATCGCGCTGCTCAGTTTGTGGAAGTCTATCACGAACCTGTTGAGGTTGAGGTTGTTCAACAAGTTAGGCTACATGAGAGGATGGTGTGGATAAGGAATATTTTCGCTTTTTTGCAACCTTGTCAGCCTTCTTCTGTTGGATAGAAGGTGCTTGGGGCGAGGCTGTAGTGGTTGCAATGTCCTTTTGTTCCCCTTTTGAACAGATTGTGAAGAATCTGAGTTTTGCAGTATGAGATACTACCTTGTGTCATTGTTTAGGTGGAACAATAGTAGGAACTACCTCTGGTATTCTGTAGAGATGACCCCCCCAAAGTAACAATGACACTACGGCATCGAGACTCATAAATAACATGGCGCTTCCACATATATGGTTGTCCCAAGAGAACATCACATACATCCAGTGGGGCCACATCACATAATACCTCATCCTTGAAGGGCTGGATGTTGTATGAAAATCAACATTGCTAGCTAACACAGAGATATCTTCCTTGGCGAAGCCACTCGATGTTGTATGGTTGTGGGTGTGGCGTTGTCGACAATCCCAATTATTTGATGACCTCTGCTGAGATGAGGTTCTTCTGGATTCCACTATCAACAATAAAATGAAGTGGTGTCCCCTTCACCCACATCTGTGAACGAAAAAGGCGCTCCCCCTCTACAGGATCTGTTGGTTCTTCTGGTTGAATTGCTAGGGTTGCAACAATAGCAATGGGGTCTGCGTTGATGATCTATCTTTTACCAATATTTTCATAATCAGATTCTGAATCAGGGTTTGGCTCCTTGTCTTTGATCTCGACCACCAATGACTGTTTTGAGCGACATTCATCAGTGTTGTGCCAGGGGATTTTGTGGAAATCACCATTTTCCGGTGTCCTTCTTCGTCTTCCCGTGACCCTTCTTTTCTTGTGGCTTAGACTAGTTTTCAGGAAGTTGTTTGTTAGGGTCGTCTTTTTCATACTTTGGTTGTTGCAGATTTGGAGGCCCAAACTCCCATTTGTTTTGGTGCTTAAATTTCTTCTCGATTTTAATAGCATATCGATAAGCAGCACCGAGTGATGAGATGTCTAGAAAATCCATTCCAGTTTGGATGTATCTGTGTAGAGCCCCACGGTATTTTAGAACCAAATATCATTCAGAGTATTTGATACCTAGATTGGTGCGCAAGGTATGGAAGGTATTTATGAACTCTGGAACTGCTTGGCCCCTCTCTTGCCACAGTGTGGTCCATCTCATGTACTTTTCCTCATAGTTGCCAATAGGGTAATACTGTTCCTTTACTGCATCCACAAAAAAATCCCAAGTGGGCTCGGCAATATATATTCCAGAATCCTCTGTGGAACTTTTCTCCCAGTAAGTTTCCCACCAATTTTTGACATGAGGGAGAGATTTAAGGAGTGTGAAGGTGATATTTTCTCTGTCGGAAAAATTGTGAACAGAGAAATAACCTTCTAGCAGATTTAACCATTTGTCTAGGGCTTCTTCATCTATTCGTCCTTCAAATACAGGAATATCAAAATTAACTTACACCTTGAAAGGTGAGGTTCTTACAAAGTGGTCATTTGATGAATATGCACATGTTGCTATTGGTAGGCATTAAAGGATATGGGAAATATTCTCCATCATTTTGTCCCTCTGTCGCGTGAGAGGTTGCTCAAGCAACAGATTGGTAGGATCATTTTCTCCATCATTTTTCTTTTCTTCCACCATGGAGGGTTTCTTGGGCATGCGAGAGCGATTGTCTTCAAGAGAGACAAGATCGAGACCCAACTTTCTATACTTGGACTTCGTTGGGTACATGCACTGAAAAATGATCAAGAGAAGCCTGCTCTGATACCACTGATCCAAATTATTTTCGGCATGAAATGAGAGCAGAGATATAACACAGAAATATACAGAGATATTGAAAGAGAAATAGTAATATAACAGATATATATTGGAAATATAACCAGAGGAAAATATATACAGTAATGCATGATTTCTATCAATGAAATAGATGTACAAAGACTATAAAAATACAGAGTGAAAGACTCGCTAGAATGGTGGTAGCTTATCTCTAAGAAGATATGTGACGGCTACTCGCATTCGCAAGAAGATGATTACAATGAGGCTCTGAAGGAATTTTTACAATAAACCAGAAGGCCAAAAACCCTAGACATCCAAAAACATAACCCTAGGAGATGAAGCGCCAAAAGTCATGTGGGTCGCGTTTGGGTAAGTTAGTCCATCAACTTCTCGGGGTTGTAACTTTTGCATATGATCTTTGTTTTAGGCATATGATAGCCCGTTGGAAAGGTATCATTGAGGAGATTAATTTTGGGTACTCAATAATGAATTTCGATATCATTAAGAAGATCGATCTCGAAAAACCTTCATTTAGGCCCTCAAAATAGCCCGGGAAGTTAAAATTGCTAAAAATAGTAAATTGCCAAAATTGCCAGAAAATTGTTTTGAGCCACTTGGAAAAGGTGGGTGGCCACCGATATCCACCTGGATAAGTACATTTACCATTTTAAATTTCAATGTTGGAAGCCTCTCATGAGCCATCCCTTAAAAACAAATAAGCACGAGAGAAGATGTATGCTCAAGAAACTTTCCACGCCATGCCCTTTTTTTCCAACCTGACATGCTGAATGTTATTAGTGTAACGAAAGTGTCGTTCGACTCCCATCGAAATGGTAAACATGGGCTTGATGTTATAGACAATAAGAATTACAAAGTTATAATTATTATTAACAATTTAAAGTCCAAGGTATGGCGATGACTCAATCCGAACAGTTCCATACTGCTAAGAAACGTATAATGCCCAAAACATTTCAAGTCCAAGGGACCCTTAAGTAGATATCCAAAACATTTCTCAAATGGTGAGATTTGGGTGGAAGAGTGCAAGGCTTGGTTGTATGCATGTTGCACATATTGTATCTGGTCATCCTACAACTTTGGATTTTTGCTACAGTAGCCTCAGAGAAAATGAGCCATGGTTATGTTGACTACCTATGTTTGGTCGTCATTCTGTGGATGGAAAGAAGTACTCCTCTTCATCTTGGTGTCCATCATTATCCACAATAATTTCCAAAACTCTCCAAGGAATCGAGTGTCTCAATCTGAGATAATGTATGTGGAGAGTCCAAAGTGGACCCATACATGCTAAAAGAAAAGACGATTAGTTTTCTCATCAGTGATATGTTTTTTATATGGCATCAAGACACACATATTGCTAAACTTATCCACTACTACATACAAGTAATCATGACCTTTTTTATACATAGGCAACCCCCCTACAAAATCCATGGAAATACTCTCCCAAGGATGAGAAGGAACGACAAGTGGTGTGTACAGCCCCAATTTTCTATTAGTGGGATTACAAGTTGAACACAACACACACCCCTTTACATTTTTGGTTACAACATATTTCACTCAAGGCCAATAGCAAAACTTTTGAAAATGTGCAATAGTCTTACCTACCCCAAAATGCCCAGATACAAGGGAAGTGTGTGTTTCCCTGATTATATGCACTCTTTCATTGGTTGGAATACAAAGCTTCCCCATATGGTAGAGTAGTTTATCCTGCAAATGAAAATTCTCTACCTGCGAACCATGATTTAGCCTCTCATATACATCCTTGAAATATTCATCATTAGCATATTGTTCAATATAACTATCATGAGCTAAGGAAGAATTTTTCAAAACAATGGATGTAGAAATAGGAGGTCTAGAAAGAATATCCACAACTTTTTTTCTTTTTCCCTTCTTGTATCTGATAACTAGATGGAACTATTGCAAGAATTCCATCCACCTATAGTGTCTTGACTGTTGCATATTGGTCTATGACCGAAGGTACTGCAAGGGTTGATGATTAGTGCGTATGATTGTTTCCTTTCCCATCAAGTAGTGTTTCCATTTCTTAACACTTTGTACTAATGCATATAGTTCTATGTCATATGTAGGATAATTACGAACAACCTTAAAAATTTTCAGAATGAAAGCAGATGGGATTATGTTTCTACTTCGGGACTGCTCCCATGGCATAGGCACCGACATCGGTCTCAATTTCAAATGGTTGTTGTAGGTCAAGTAGTGCTAGCACTGGTATAGTGTTTATTTTTTTCTTCAAAGTGTCGAAGGCATTTTGTTGTCTTCCTCCCCACTGGAAGGCTTGTTTCATATTGGTTAAGGCATGGAAAGGAGATGCAATATAGGATAATTTTGCAATGAACTTTCTCTAGTATTGAACTACCCCTAATAAACTTATAACCTTTGTAGTTGATGTTGGATTAGGCCAATTTACAATGAATTCAACTTTGGAGGGATCTATCTTTGATTGATCACCTCCTACAATATGACCCAAGTAAACTAATGAGGTCTTGCAAAAGTCACACTTTGACAATTTTACATACAACTTTTCATTTTTAAGGACATCCAATACTCTCTTTACATGAATTACATGTTCATTCCAAGTCCTATTGAATACAATAATGTCATCTAAGTATACAATCACAAAGTTATCAATGAAAGGCCTAAACATATCATTCATGACTCGCATGAATCTTGTTGGAGCTTTACAAAGCCCAAATGGCATCACAAGCAATTCAAAAAGACCTTGTTTTTTTTTAAGGAAGCCTTCCACACGTCGACTTCTGCAATTCTGACTTGGTGGTAACCACTCCTCAAATCCAACTTGGTGAAGTACACTTCATTCTTCAATTGATCCAACAAGTCATCTATCCGAGGAAAATGGTAGTGTTTCTTCACTATGATCTTGTTGAGATCCCAACCATCAAAGAAACATTCTCCATGTGCCATCCTTGTTTGGAACCAACATGATCATAGAACCAAAAGGAGACAAGCTAGGTCAGATAACCCCTTGCTCCAGTAAATCTTGCACCTGTTTCTTGATTCCTGCCATTTCCACAACTGACATCTTGTACACACCCACATTTGGAAGATGGACATCTTGTTGAAGATGTATTTCATGTTGAATCTCCCTCTTGGGAGGAAATCCACTTGGTTTTTGAAATACTTCATCACAGTTAGATATAACATCAATCATTTCATCTTTGTGAGAGGGATCACATCCTTGGAAGGCATCAAATGTCTTATCATCTTTTTCTCTTACAAGCATGAGTACATATTTCTTATTAGTATTTATGAGTCTTTTCACTTATCTTGCACTAACAAGGGTTGTATTTACTTTCATACTGTGCGCTCTTACAATGTATTCAAAGGGGAGAGGATTTTATATTATCTCAACAATAAATTGGCATAAATTACATGGATATACATAAAAACTGAAAATAGCCTTAAAATCCACTTCTTGGATGCAAGATATGACTACACCAGTGGATTCGTGGTGAGAAATCGTGTAGAAATGACTGTCAAATCATGAAATTTTGACACTACTCATCTCGAGCCCTCCTAGGCTCTTTGCCTCGTAATGCCTGGCACCAATATGCAATTATTGCTCCTGTACCTACATCAAAATGTGTGCTCGTATGGAACTTGGGTGTGGACCTCCTCATATGGCATTGGACTAGGTTTAAATAACAAACTTGTGGGAGGATTTCCCAACTAGGCTGTTATCCCACTTAGTTGGAAGTTGAGTAATAAAGGTATATGGTTGAGGAGGTCCTGGGGTCAAGCCCATGGGCCTCCCATATCCATTATAACCTTTGATTAATATATAGTATTAATACTATATAAAAATGTAATTTGTTTGAACCACCGTAACTGTGGGCTATTTTAACCCAAACTTTAACATATAATCCTTGTTGAATTTAGTAGCAAAGATAATTTTGGGTGCCATTTTTGACACGAACTTTGCACAACATTTGGACCAATATTCCCGCCAGGTTGAGGTGGCCAATATGTGGGTCATCGGGTACGGCACCAGCCGGTCCGACCGCTATATATTTTTTAATTTTGTTTTCTCGGACCCTTATTGGGCATTTGTAGGGTGCCACGTGGTGCCCGATGACTGGGACACATGGCACCCTTCCATTGGCTACATATTCCTTGTCATCATGCCACTTGTAGCTCTATCATACAGACTCTGTTTGAGGTCTTTTTCGTGCTATTGGAAATATCTCGACGAGCTCTTCGACTTGGTGCCATTTTTGCTAAGGTTTGAGGACTTTCAATTTTTTCCCTTTTAGATGCTCTTGGATAAATCAACCATAGTTGACCATGGTTATATACTCCTCCTTTTATCATCAACTAACACAACCATAATTGAATAAAAGTGATTGATATAGTGGTTGATAACATAGATCAAAAAAATATCAACCACTTTTACTTAAATATGAAAATATGATTGTGGTATAAATTCCTTATATATAATGGTATAAATTCCTTATATGTACGTTTACCATTTTACATTTCAATGTTGGAAGCCTCACATGAACCATCCCTTAAAAACAGATAAGCACGAGAGAATATGTATGCTCAAGAAAATTTCCACGCCACGGCCTTTTTTTCCAACCTGACATGTCGAATGTTATTAGTGTAACGAAAGTGTCGGTCGACTCCCATAGAAACGGTACATGGGGGCTTGATGTGATAGATAATCAGAAATACACGGTTAA
Organism: Picea glauca; assembly: GCA_000966675.3. Taxonomy (NCBI): domain Eukaryota; kingdom Viridiplantae; phylum Streptophyta; class Pinopsida; order Pinales; family Pinaceae; genus Picea; species Picea glauca. Next base: position 287,008 of record JZKD02S2243015.1, read on the forward strand.
AGATATTATAAATACATCGCATCTAAATGACCCTGCCTCAACTACTTATCGACATTTTCCTTTAGAAGAAATTGTATCGGGACATAAGTTCCCAAGAAACTTGGCATATGCTCCAAAAGTTACCCCTTGTCACATGCAACCGCACCTTCACCAAACTCAATGTTGGTTGTCAAATATTTCGGTGAATATCCTATGATTTTCCTAACTACTTATCTAGATCCAATTTCATTAATGCATATTTAATACATCCAATTTTTCTTGACCATATATTTTTGTTTGATCTTGCAAAACACTGAACTGAAGGACCAGATCATGTCACTAAGAGGGGGGAGTGAATCAATGACACAATAATTTTATCAAATTTTTACTTTTGTTAATTATGTATTGTAGAAATGCAAAAAAAAATTGAACACAATGTTTTATTGTGGAACCCAATTGGGAAAACCACAAACACTTTTCTATTAACTGCAAAATTTTGTTTTACAAGTTACAATAGACGGAAGATGTTTTCTTCCTCTTTAGATCAAAACCCACTGATTAGGATGCACCCACACCCCTATTCACCAGCACCAACTTGTAGGAGGCTACACCCCCCTATTTAGTCAACTACAACTGACAAGGAAGCACCTACTCCCCTGCAGGCTCCAACATGTCCTAGCACCTCCCAGCCACCCTCTGTTCATAAATCCAAAAATCTTATGTATCATGCATCGGATATCATGATTGTTTCTCTGTCTCTTTCTGCATTTGATCTTCAATGTCTTTGCTGCAACCCAACAAATTCCTTCACATCTCATCACACTTATAAATGTCTTCAACATAATTCTTCATCAAAACAACATGTTTGTTCATTCAATTTCACAACTTTTCATGAACATCACATCTCTTCATTTAATATTACATAACCTTTTTTTTAAGTAACACGGTCATTAACATGACTTTTCATAACCACACATCTCTTCGATCTATATCTCAAATCTAATGACCGTGTTAATGTGTAATACAAATATTAACAAACATCACAATACTTCCTTAAATTGATACTTTCAAGATTTAAGCATCTAAATTATTATTTTAATATCAGTTATGAATTGTAGTTATCACACCAAGTCTTTCATCGAATAATGTGATGTTATCTGAGTCATTGTCTTTGTGTTTGTGTTTTGTAGTTCTTTAACTAGTGGTCTCAACATATGAATGTTTATTCACAAACATTTGAACTTAACAATCCTACAACATTGGCATTATGCCAAAGTTACCGATATACATAGCAGTCTCTTTGTCGTTGCAAGTCCCTCCATCTAAAAATAACTAACAAGTTTGAAACCCTCGATCACCCATATGACTGTCGCGCCAACAGTGTATTAAAAAAAATATTAATCCAACGGATGAGATCATCTCCTCAGTAAATCAACAATTGTTGTCACTTCTTCCAAAAGGTAGGGGGCCTGGCAGGTCATCCCGGGCTCCAAGATGGTGATCCTCATGTGAAGTCCAAGCACCTAGATCCCCCTCCATACCTTTGCACTACACGTCGAATAGGAATAGTGAGGGTTATCTTTATAAACTCATATGAACTCTGCCCCGTTGTCAATGTGGGATAAATCCCAATCGACAAATCAATCACCATCATCAATCATTTGATAGGACAGTTGTTGAGACTTCACCTGCAACTCTTAATTCGCTTCAAATCCAACTCTGCCAATGATCGACCATGTAGACATTTACCAACAAGGACTATTGCTCAAATTGCAGAACATACAACAGTTGAAACCCTCACAAATACAACATCATCTGCAAACAAACTTTTTCCCCAGATGGAAATCAACTCTTGGTTAGCTTCATCTTTTTCCCCAGATGGAAATCAAAGTTGAGACAACAAGTGGCCAATGTGATGAATTCTTATAGAAGGATTACTAAGGATGTCATTGAGTTGCTTATTTTCACCACGGAGGATAGTATCAAGCTCTGTAGTTGTAACTCCCTTCCTAGCAAGTGTTTGTCTCACCAATAGCATGTTGGTCGCAATTACAATAATACGTTGAAGATCATTTTGTGCCTTATGCAACCTTCTAATGTTCAGTTTCAATGGCATGCCGAATGAATGCTATTAGTGTACACGAGGGCTTCATGTGATAGATAATAAGAACTACACGGTTATAAATATTATTAACAATTTAAAGTCCAAGGTATAGTGATGACTGAATCCGAACAGTTCCATACTGCTAAGCAACGTATGACGCGTTTGAATCCTTCAAGGTTTCCACGAAACTGACCGTAACCTACCGAAAGCCGTATACAGGAAACGAACCGCGTATTGAAAAAATCAAACCGTGTGCGAAGTCTCTGCTGGCTCGGCTTAAATATCCACGTCCTGGACCGTAACCTTCAAACGGTCCTATCGATTCTATTTCCCCTGCACATCAAGTTTGTGTTTGTCTGCTTGATTGTCTTTTCCGTTCCCGTGACATCCCAATTCGCAGTTTTGAGCGTAGAATAGGTGGAGAGGTGTTGCAAGCAGTTTCGATTAATTTTAATGGCGGGAGATGCAGAGCCGAGGTTCAGCGGAGCCTACTATGGAGGTGTCGTCGGAAGGACTCCAAATACTGCCTCTAACAAGCTCCCTCGTTCTCGTCGCAGTCATGGCAGCGGCTGCTGCTGCTGCCTCTTCAGATTTCTAACAACCCTCATACTTATCATCGGCATTGCTGCCCTTGTTATCTGGTTGGTTTTGCGGCCGAGCAGGCCCAAGATCTTCGTGGAGACCGTCTCCGTCTCAGAGTT
>JZKD02S2243015.1:297876-338154 GCA_000966675.3 Picea glauca
CTTGAGGTATGGTAGAGTCTAGAGAGGATCTTCCTTAACCAAGGGAAGTATGCAGTCGAAATCCTGAAGAGATTCGACATGTTGGAATGCAATTCCATGAATACACCCATGGAAGTGAAGCTAAAGTTGTTGGTCGACACTTCATCAGAATTGATTGATGCCACACTGTACAAATAAATTATTGGATCGTTGATGTACCTGACGAACACCAGACAAGACATTTGTTTTTCCGTGAACACCTTGAGTTAGTTTCTGGTAGAACCCAGACATGTTCACCTAGTGGCTGCAAAACATGTGATCAGGTACCTTAAGGGTACAATAGATTGTGGTCTCAGCTATAATGGAGATCATGATTTCACATTAAGTGGATATAGTGATGCAGATTGGGCAGGAAGTGTTTCTGACAGGAAAAGAACTTCAGGATGTTGTTTCAGTTTGGGATCAACCATGATCTCATGGCAGAGTAGGAAGCAATATAACATTGCTCTCAGCACAATGGAAGCAGAATACATTGCTGCATGTTCTGCCAGCTGCGAAGCTATATGGCTTCGAAAGCTGTTGACCAGCCTATTTGACCTAGAGATGAAAGAAACCATGATCCTATGTGACAACCAGGGCTACATAAAGATGACAGAGAATCCTGTATTCCATGACAGGTCAAAGCACATAGAGATTTGATATCATTACATTCATGACATGGTGCAGAGAGGAGCCTTAAATCTCCAGTACGTTAGCACGGATGAACAAGTTGTTGATGTGTTGACCAAGCCTCTATCTCATGTAAAGTTTGAGCACTTTCGAGATAAGATTGGAATAGTCCGAAAGAACCTTCCTTCAAAGGGGGAGTATTTGTTGTGATGAGACATCTCTTGTTTTCAGCCTCATTGTTGTGATGTAAAGCAAGAAGATGTAATGAGACTAGTACTGGGCTTCTGGCTTGACAGCTATGACGTAAATCCAATCTAGTATCTTTCTTCCAACCTGATGGTTGTCAAGTAAAGCAAGAAGATGTGATGTGACTAGTATTGAGCTTCTGGCTTGACAATTGTGACGTAAAGCCAGTCTAGTATCCTACTTCCAGCTTGATTGATGTGACGTAAAGCAGGATGAGCATCTTGCTTCCGGCTTGACAGCTGTGACGTAAAGCAAGACGATGAGATGAGACTAGCACTGTGCTTCCAGCTGGATAGCTGTGATGCAAAGCCAGTTTAGTCTCCTGCTTCCATCTTGATTGCTGTGATGTAAATCAAGATGGGCATCTTGCTTCCAGCTTGAGTGCTGTGACGTAAAGCAAGATGTTGAGATGAGACTAGTACTATGCTTCCAGCTTGAGAAATTGTGATGTAAAGCTAGTTTAGTATCTTGCTTCCAGCTTGAGTGTTGTGACGTAAAGCAAGACGTTCAGATGAGACGAGTACTGTGCTTCTAGCTTGAGAAGCTGTGACATAAAGCCAGTCTAGTATCTTGCTTCCAGCTTGATTGTTGTGACGTAAATCAAGATGAGTACTGAGCTTCCAGCTTGACAGTTGTGACGTAAAGCCAATCCTGATTATGATGAGCTAGCCTCATGCTGTGATGATGATGATGTATCAGTTTTATACTAATACATATTGATGCAGATGATGATTGCATTCCTTTGAGAATGACAATGTTGTCAATGAAGAAAACTTCTGATGATTTATAGATACACCAATTAGTGTTCCAAGATGATATTGATGATGTTGTCCTGTCACCCACTTGATGTTGTTGATGATGTTGTCCTCTCTCTCTTGCATGATGCTGTTGAAGAATACCCTTCTTGTTAAGGGGGAGTGTTGAAATAATGTAAATGCAAAGTGTATTCTTATTATTATTTGATATATTATTCATTGGATCAATCCCCATTGTGGATTGATCATGTTAGCTATTGTATAAGGACCAAATCCCCTTTTGTGGATTGGTCACAATGTAATTGTAAAAGGAAAAAGAAGAATTTGGCCCCAGAATATATCAAGAGGCCCCAAAATATAATAAAGGTGGTTATAACCACCCGGTGAAGTGTCGGCCCTGCTAGTGAAGAGACACTTCACACGTGCCAGATTTGTATAAATAAGGAGGCTAGCGCCTCACTTAGACACACACCTCACTTGCTCATTTGAGAGACAAGTTTCGAAACTGCAGTAGAAGAAGAAGGAGAAAGAGTGGCGCATCTTTTGGGAGAGGATCTTCTACATTAGTTTAAGTTGTCTCTTGGCATTGTATTGGCTATCTATAATAAGGAAGTTTTCCTGGGTTTTCTTCCCCTAGAGGGTTTCCCAGGATAAATGTTGTGTCTCTTGTGATTGTGTATTTCTCAGTGATCTTGTGTTATGTTATTGATATCTATTGAAATGAAAAGAACTATAATAATGGCTTAAGCATTAACACTTGCAGTGGTTTTATTTGAACCCGATGCTCCTGTTTCTGCGTTTGCGCAGTGATAAGTTCTGCATGCATCTTCTTCAGCTCTTGCGTCCCCTTGACGCGTTCTAGGATTGGTATGGTATTTTTCCTTTGTTTGAGTTCTTGGATTGATGCATTGATTCTTTCAGCTTCCTTGTCCTGGCGTTGGACCTATGGATCCTCCTCTAGTATTGTCCAAAGTTGCATTGCTTTATCGAACAATTCTGTTGCTATGCTAACTTACTTCTCTATCTCCTGCAGTTGCATTGTTTCTTCCTACTTCCTTTGCTCCTTTACTGTCGGTGGAGTTGTTGGTGTGAGCTGTTATCAGAGACCCTCGATCTCCTTTTGATATCGATAAGTTGCCTACACAATCTAGTCGATCTTTTCTGTGGTTGGGAGTTTGTTTCCTTGCGCAGTGCTTTGGAGTTTCCCAAAAATTTCTCCCACTCTTCATTCCAGTTCATTCCTACGTTCTTTCTCCTCTTGAGTTTCGGATTTGGCCTGCTCACAATCTTTTTCCAGTGCTTCCTGCTTCTTTGTTTCTTGTTGTAGCTCGACTAAGGTTTTATGTGCCCGAGACTGCATCTCGTGGTCGATGCTAACCTGCAATTTGTACAGTGCCCTTGATGGAAATTGTGTCAAGACCAACTGGATGTGGTCCAAATCCTTCAGTGGTGTCTGTCCCATGATTTTGTCCATTCGCAACATGCTAGGTTTTATGTAGACCGTTGCATGGGCATGTGGCTTTGGAAGGACTAGGTATCGTTCTTCTACCTCCACCCTTTTGTTGGTTTGTATTGTCTACGGCTCTATGCCTCTGCTGCTACTTTCTCTCTGGGCCTCCCCAAGTGTCTTGAGGAGCTGTCCCATTTATGCCAACTCTTTTTGTAGTTTAGCCCTGTGATGTGTTGCATGATCGAAGTCTTCTGCTAGACAGTCCTGGACCATTCTGGTGATCATTTCTCCAATGTCCTCTGTGATCGTATAGTTCAGTGATGCTCATTGCGGGATTTATTTCTTGCGCATGCCTGCTGCCTACACCGCTGGTCTTTTTGTTCCCCTTGGTTCCTGTGTGATGGGAGTTGGGGCAATCTCTTACGCTCCCTTAACTTGTTTTGGTTGTCCGTTGGTCGCCTTTTGCCCCTTCTAGGTTCCTATCTACTTTGACCCTTCGTCTTCCCGAGTCGGCTTGTTTTGTCTCATCCTTGGTTTCTTGGGCACTGGGATTTGCGAAGGCTATGTTTCCACCTGCACTACCTCTGCTTCTGCTGTTCTTTCCAGTACTTCCCAGGGAATGGATGGGATTCTCCATTCATTAGGCCATTTGCTGATGACCATGTCGATTTCACCCTCTGTGATGCAGTAGTGCATTCGTAGCCACTGTTTATCTGGATCTTGCCTTGGTTGTATCCACATGGCTTGACATGTAGCCCATAAGTCAGCGATGTCCCCATATCGCGAGACAGTCTCTGGTGTTATCCTCCATGATTGGTTGATATCTTCCTATATGTCTCGTAGGTATGCTTAAAATATGATTCCATTCTCCCTCTTATGCCTGTCCTGTGGCTCGGATTTCAGTAATAGATATCTCGCTCCCGTTGGTTGCGGTCCAGTGCAAAAAATTACATACTCTGGTTCTTTCCATCCCATGAAGGCTATGAGGGTGAGCAACCATGAGTAATTAAATTCTATACCAAGGTCCTGCGCATCCTTCCAGTCCACTTGGAATAAGTTTAATAGATAAGGCGCCCATTTCATGGAGGTGCCTTCTGCGTACTGAGTTGCAACTGCGATGACTCATGCTGGTACTTCATTTTTACGACATTTTCTTAACAATTTACAGGATAAGATCTTTTCACCTAATTGTGTCACTGCATTGTTGATCTGCTTGATTATAATGCCTCTTGTTCCCCTGGCAGTACCATATTTCTTCTTCATTTCCTCTGCTAACACTTTCTCCTTGGATTTATCATCCAAATTCAGCAAGGGATCCATGCCTTGGCTGGGTAGTCCTGTTACCTATGCAATAATCTCAACAATTATGGGGACAGGTTTGTCCAGCCATATATCCTCTCCATGTGTGACTGCTAACAACTGCTTGACATATGTTGTCACGTACTGGCCTCTGGAAAAATGTGGAAGTTTCAACAACCCTAAAATTCTTGTTCTTTCCAGTACAACTGCCCACTAATGTGACTGGATGATTGTTTCTCCAAGTTGGTTTACCACTATGTTCTGCATAAAAACCCTCAGCACAAGTTCCAAGTACTTGGTTTCATCTGATACGTCATGGTCGAAATACTTGAGCTTCCCAACCTGACCTAGTAGCTGTGGGTCTACCTGTACTCCATTTGGTATGCGTGGTAGCACAATTTCTGTTGTTGGTTTCTTGCGAGCTGAGCGCGGTATCTAAAATCTGTCTTCCTACTATGGTGGTTGGTTCTAAGTTCCAACAATTCTCGGTTTCTCCCCTATAATCCACTTTGGCCAAGACGAGGTAGTTCTAGTGGTCTCCTCTATTAATTGACCTAGGCTGGGTACCTGTGACTTGTCTGGTTGCACCGCTGCTCCCAGATTTTGTGCCATTCTGTTAACTTCTATGGTTTCTTTAGTTCTTTCTGGTTGCACTTCCTGTTGAATTTCAGCTTCCTCGTTCTGAGGCTCCTACGCCACTACTGGCATATCCTCTTTCATTGTCTCTTCTTGTGGTTGTTGAATCTCTTCTAGTATCGGTGTAGAGTTCACCGGTATCATCTCTGGGGATGGGATCTCATCATTATTGATGATCTATATTTGTTGTTGCTTGTTTTTCCAGTGGTCCCCATGACCTAGTTTGAACCCCGGTTGGTCTGGCTGTCTGGCCTAGTTCTGCTGGCTTTGGTGGTGCCATAGTGGTGATTGTCAAACTTTTGTTGATTTCGAATGAATTTAGTGAGCTCTGTCGTCTTACTCTATTCGTTCTAGTTGTTGTTTTTGTCTCTCCGTTCTCCTTTCGTGAATAGACGAGTTGCTTTCGTGCTCGTGTGTTGTATGGGTTTGTCATGAAGCTTGTCGAGGATGCTTCCTCCATGATGTGATTATTGCACCATAACTATGGGTTTAATGCATCTACGACAGTTTCATACTTGCCATTACGCTTACTTTGTCATTTCCAGTTGGTGTGTTTAATGTGATGTGCCATTAGTCCTTGTCGTGCTTTAATTTAGCTTAGTGTTGTCCTGTCATAGCGCTTTTGTCATATTTTCGTCTCCCGCTCGTTTTTATTTGTTATGTAACCATTGTCCTTGCCTTTGCGACATTCTTGTTTTGAATGTTGTGCTTCCTTTCTATCTCTGGCATGCTTCGGGCTTTTTAGTTTTATTTCCTCATTTTGTTCTCTTGTTTTGATTTTTTTTTTTTAACTACGCAATGGGTGGTTGACTGTCCTTGTACAACTTCAATCGGCTCCCGTTGATCATTCCTCTAAGGCCTATGCCTGCTAAATCTCTCGACTGGACAGTTCCTCCATTTTTTACATATTTTACCTCATATGGTCCTAACCAATGCATTCTCATCTTTCCTAGGTGCTGAAACAATTTGTTGTCATAGAGAAATACTAGATCTCCTTCCTTGAACATATTCTTCTTGATGTGTCGATCGTGCCAAAAATTTTCTCTAGGCTTCTACACTTGTTGATGGAATCCTGCTAGGATTCGGTCTTCCTCCATTGACAATATTTGATTCAGTCTTTCTTGTATCACGCCTCGTTTGGTCATTTGTGTGATAGTTGCTACGCGTAAGCTGGGTACTAAAAATTCTAATGGCACTATTGATTCTTGGTCATAGACTAGTTTGAATGGTGTGTGACCTGTCAACTTTTTTCATGTTGTCCTATATGCCCATAATATTGCTGGTACTTTGAGGTCCCAGTCATCTCTGTTGGCATTACATATCTTTGTTAGTGCGTTCTCTAGAATTTTGTTAAAGGATTCTACTGTGCCATTCGTCTGTGGATGATACGGTGTTCTTTTCTGGTGGTGAACTTCGAACTCTTTGAGCATCGCACAGATGGTGCTATTTATGAAGTGCGTTCCTTGGTCTCTCATAAAAATTCTTGGGCACCCAAAACTAGTAATTACTTGTTCAAATAAGAAGTGTGCAGATGTCTTTGCGTTGCAATCTTTTACTGGTGTAGCTTTCGCTCATCTTGTTAGGTATTTTGTCGCAATGATGATCTATCTTTCCCCTGTTCTTTTGGCTGGTGGGTTAATTGGTCCCACAAATTCTATTGCCCATTTATCAAATTCCTGTAATGTCACTTGTAGTTGTAATGGCATATCGTCCCTTTTGTTGGGTTTTCCTACCCTTTGACAAACATCGCATCTCTGACAGTACTCTTTCGAGTCTGTGTGGATCATTGGCCACCATAATCTTGCACGATAGATTTTCCTACATAATTCCCTCCTACCATTCCCTCGTGGGCTTCTGCTAAAATTCTTGGCCATTCATGCTCTAACACATACCTTCGTAAAATCCTATTTGTGCCCATCTTGTATATATGTTCTGTGATCAGTTGATAGTTGGTTGCACGGACTACCAGGTTCTTCTTCTGCGTGGTGGTATATTCTTGCGGTCCAGTACCTGTGCTCAAGTAATGGATGATCTATGTGAAGTATTCATCATCAATCTATATTGAGAATGATTGTTTATCCGTAAAGTTGTCTTCTAAGTTCATGGTTTCTTCTCCATTTGTGACCCATGATAGGTGGTCAGGTCCTGCATTTAGTTTTCCTGGTTTGAATATTACTTCGAAGTCAAATTCTTGAAATAACAACAACCATCGACATATTCTCCCCCCCAACACTGGCTTGTTGACTAGGTATTTCAGGGTTGAGTGATCTGTAAACATATTAATTTTTTTTCCCAATAGGTAATGTCTGAACTTCTGCAGTGCGTAAACCATAGCTAGGCCTTTTCTTTCCGTCGTGTTGTAATTATGTTCTGAGTCTGATAGTTTTATTCGTGCGAATTCTATCGGGTGATACAAGTCTCTTGCTCCTGGCTATGCTAAGATAGCTCCAAGTGCTATCGTTGATGCATCTACATCCACATGGAATGTCTTTTCCTAGTCTGGAAATACTAATATCGGTACATTAACCATCTTTTCCTTCAGAGTATCCAGACTGTGTTGACACTCATCGTTCCATTGGTATTTTGTATCCTTCCTTAACAGTTTTTCCATTGGTGTTGTGATCTGCACATATCCTTTGATGAATTTCCTGTAGTATCATGTGTGTCCTAACGTCGCTCATAGCTGGCAAACTCTCTTTGGTGCTGGTAAATTCACAATGATTGTGTGTAGGAACCTAAATTTAATTAAGCCTAAAAAAAAAATCCATACAATTAAACATAGAATTTCTTTCAACGCATAAATAATTCATTAATCAACATATAAGAATTTAATATTCAACAGAAATTAAATTTATCCACGGCATGAAAATAAATTACATAATCATCCACATAACCTAACAAATTCATAAATAAAAATACCTATGCTTGATGCTAATTCCCGCTGATCTGGTTGTTCTCTCTGCTGCTTTGCCCAGCCTGATGCACTGACCAAACCCTGCCCAAAACCGACTAACCACCCAACCATCTAGGAGCAGCCTATCCGGCTCACTAGCTCCAGGATACCGTAAGGAATCCTGGCCCCCGAGCCCAAAACTCCTAGCAACCTGGCGCCCCCTACAATGGTTCACCAAAAATCCAAAACCAAACTCCCCAAAACCAAAAAAATATCCAACAACCCCCAAAATATAGTCCTCTCCTCCCAATTTTTCATAATCATCTCCCGTCGAACTCTTCCCAGTCATATCTGCCCCCATTCACCGACTCCCTATCCTCCATTAATTACCTTATCCTCCCCTTTATTACCTTATCCCATTCCTTTATTACCTTATCCTTCCACCCCATGCTTCATTCCCACCCCGCATACGTAAAGTCGTATTATAAATAATTTAAAGTTATTCAATCATTTAATTCATTACCCAAATCTTTGAATGTGTTAAGTAATCATTTAATTAATTAATCAACATTTATTAAACAATAAATAAATAATATTATTAATAGTTAATCAGTACTTAACTAATACACATTCAGACAGTTAATTATTTAATTAACTATACTTAATAAACCCTATGCAACTATCTAACCAAGGTTGTTACATACACCCACCCTTCAGGAAACTTCGTCCCGAAGTTAAGGTATCTCATGATACAAAGGAAAAGAAACATGGTCCACACATTCATAACAATTAACCGACATTATTAGTAAGTAAGCCAAGAAAACTCATACATATTAGTGTACATGTACAAGAAATGCATGTGTAGCTAGTACATACAAGTCTCATTCATGTACTAATAATCAATAACTATCACCCTTATAGTAGTTTATGTATGCATCCAATCTAGTCAACAAGACTATTCTTTTATAAAAGACAATAAACCAATCAAATGTTTGTGAAATCCTTTAATTACAATTATCTAGTTCAACAATTTTATTTAGACAACTGAGGTTTAGTTACGTAATTGTGAATATTCATATATACACATTTTTTTTTAGAAGGGAAAACACTAAATTCCATCATCAAACAAATCTCCATACTCTCTCAACTATTTCTACTCATTCTTCCTCCCTAACTTACTTCCATCTTCATTCCTATCCTTCCTCTATTGAACTATCTTGGAGCGTCAACTATATTGACCTAACTCCAAATAGAACCCGTAAGAGGAAGTGTCACTATCTCGACAAAGGTTCCCCAGTAGGCAATTGACAGTCATCATCACACGTCTAGGGGAGCGTGAGCTAACACCGTCCTCCCATGACTTTAGGTTTCGGAGGATACATGGTGGGAAATGCCTCCACCCCTCCTAATCATAACTAAGGTCCACACCCTATAATGGAATATACAGTGGCATCGTGTTGCTGGGAGTTTTGTCATCATTTATTCGGTTTTGGGCAGTCTCATCACCTGAAATCCTGCACTGGTCCACATATCATAACAATTCATCCAAACCAATATAATTTCACATACAAAGATTCATACAATATTGTTTCTCATCCAGTGGTCATGTCATCCACTTTCATCATCATTATCCCTTGGTTATTTCATAGCCCATAACCTATAGATTAGTCTATAACACAAACTCATACATTTCTATGCATTATCATCATGTAATTGCATACAATCATCATTTCAATTCGGTATCCATGTACCAACAACTTAACATCAAATTTTTCAAGTTAGAAATATATCTCATAATATCCCATAATTCAATTTCGACACCCATTCATAAAATTGTCATTTACCAAATAGATTGCATCATATCCTATCATCATTCAAATAGCATTTAAATCTTCATAGGATTCTCATTCACACAATATGTCGCATCATATCCATCATCATCAATAACACTTAAACATTCATAAAACTTATATTCACATAGTAGATCACATTATATCCATCATCATCAATAACATTTAACATTCATAAAGGTTCATATGTCTTAAAAGTTTAAGTGTATCATTTAATAGTTTCACTGTGAGTAGAAAATAAAAGTGTAGGCCTTAGGTAATCCTAGTTGTCTAAGTCAAAAGGTGGTGTTACATACACCCCACCTTCGAGAAACATATTCTCGAGGTGGTCAAAAAAATGAGGGATAGTCTCGTCGTAATGTCTTGGTGTCTTCCCAAGTAGCAGATCCTGGACTATACTTGTTCCATTGGACCTTAACTTGGTCTACCAGATGGTTCCTAAGCTATCGAACTCTGTAGTCCAATATACGTAACGGTTCTACCATGAGATTTCCCACGTCCGATAACTACAATTCCTTCCAATTTAGCTTATGTGATTCATCAACAACATAATGACGTAAAACAGATACATGAAAAACATTATGAGTTTTATGCAAGTGGGGTGGTAGTACAAGACGATAGGCAACGTGTCCAATTTTCTCTTGGATTCTGAATGGTCCTATAAATCAAGGTGACAACTTTGTCCCCTTCCCGAACCGTATGGTACTCTTATTAGGCCTGATACGAATGAAAACCTAGTCTCCTACTTCATAACTTTGGTCAGTACTGTGTGCATCCGCATAACTTTTCTTCCTATCCTGTGCTTCCTTTAGTCTCTGCCTAATATGAATCACCTGTTCTTCCATCTCTTGAATCAATTCTGACCCAACTGTTACTCGGTCTTCTATTCCATCCCAAATCAACGACGTTCTGCATGGACTTCCATACAGGGCTTCATAGGGTGGCATTCCGATGGAGCTATGGAAACTGTTATTGTAGGAAAACTCTACCAAAGGTAGGTACTTCTCCCACTGGGTTTGATTATCCATGACATACATCCTGAGCATGTCTTCCATGAATTGATTTATCCTCTCGGTTTTCCCATCTTTTTCAGGATGATAAGCTATTCTTAAGTTCAACTGAGTCCCCAACGTTGACTGCAAACTTGTCCAAAACCTAGAAGTGAATCTGGAGTCCCTATCTGAAATGATCTTCTTAGGTATCCTGTGCAAAAGGATAACCTCACTTACAAACACATGTGCCACATCAGTGACATCGTAAGTGTCTCTAACCAAAATAAAATGAGCACTCTTGGTTAACTTATCCACTATCACCAGAATGGAATTGCGTCTATGAGATGTGAGCGGCAACCCCACAACAAAATCCATAGAGATGACTTCCCACTTGGACATAGGAACATCATGTGGTTGTAGGAGGCCTACTGAGTGATGGTGGTTGACTTTCACTTGTTTACACTCTAGGCATTTGGCGACAAAATGGACTGCATCTCGCTTCATGCCTACCCAGAAGAAAAGTTTCCTCTTGTATGCATACATCTTCTTCACACCCAAATGTGCACAATAAAGTGCTCTATGGGCTTCCTTTAGTATGATGCTTCGAATATCCCCATCTTCAGGGATGTACATCCTTCCTCAATATCTTAACAGTCCATCTGCTTCCAGACTATATCCTTCATACTTTGGATCTAATTGCCTCCCACTCTAGAGGTTTGAAGTAACCTTTAAATACCAACTGTCTCCTTGGAGTTGCGTCAACACATGTTCCCTCAGATTGACCTTTAAAGGTACCAAGGAGAAGACACATGGTATCCTACTCAAGGCATCTGCGACCACATTTTCCTTTCCCTTGATGTATGAAATACCAAAATCATACTCACTCATAAACTCACTCCATCGCCTTTGCTTGGCATTCAGATCTCTTTGAGTGAATAGATGTTTTAAACTTTGATGGTCCATTTTGAGCTCAAAGTTTTGCCCCACAAGATAGTTCCTCCAAAGTTTCAGAGCTATCATTATAGATGCCAACTCTAAATCATGAGTCGCGTATAGCTCTTTGTGTTTCTTCAACTTCCTTGATGCATAAGAATCACTCCTCCATCCTGCATTAGCACGACCCCCAACCCTTGCTTCGAGGCATCCGTACAGACTATGAATTCCTTTTCCATATCCGACACTCGTAGAATTGACGCACTAGTTAGTAACCTCTTAAGTTCAATGAATGCACTATCACATTCTTCTGTCCATTCATACCTGACCCCTTTGCACTGCAAAGTGGTGATGGGTTTCACTATTTTTGAGAATCCTTCCACAAATCTCCGATAATAACCTGCTAGCCCCGTGAAGCTTCTCACCTCATGGGCATTTTTCGGCACTGGCCACTCCAAAATGGCCTTTACCTTTTCTGGGTCCACAAAGATTCCTTCGCCGGAAATGATATGACCTAAATAGTGAATTTATTTCTGGAAGAAGGAACACTTCGACAACTTCCCATACAATTTATTCTCTCTAAGGTAGGATAACACCACTCGTAACTGTTCCTCATGTTCTCTTTCATTCTTGGAATAGATGAGGATGTCATCTAGAAAGACTTGTACAAAACGGTCTAAGTACTTCTGGAATAAACCATTCATGAGGCTCATGAATACTGTTGGCGCATTGGTCAATCCGAAAGGTACTACGACAAACTCGTAATGTTCAAACCGAGTTCTAAAGGCAGTTTTAGGAATATCACCTTCCTTAATCCTTAACTAGTGATACCCTGACTGCAAATCAATCTTTGAGAATACCGCTGCTCCTTTCATCTGATCAAAGAGGTCATCTATCCATGGCATTGGGTACCTATTTTTCACTGTAGCACAGTTCAAGTCCCTATAGTCTATACATAATGGTAAGGACACATCCTTCTTCTTTACAAAAATTATTGGCACCCCAAGGTGAGACACTTGGCCTTATTAGCCCTAAGTCCAGTAACTCTTTCAACTGCATTTGCAACTCACAAAGTTTCGGCGCTGTCATCCGATACGGAGTCTTGAAAATTGGTTTTGCACCAAGTTTTATATCAATAGTAAAATCAAGCTCCCTTTCAGGAGGTAACCCTGGCAACTCATTCAGAAAATCATCCTTAAAATCTCACAATACCAGGTACCGATCCAATGAGGATCCCTTCCTTTCATTCATTGCTTCCACTACATATAGTCGACACCCTTGCCTCAAGCATCGCTTAACCTTCATAGTTGAGATAAAGCATAATGACACCTTCCTCCATACCCCCTGGATCTCTATTGGTCTTCCTTCATCGTCTACACAAAGCACACTTTTTGCGAAACAATCTACCAAAGCTCGATGAGCTTCTAACCAATCCATTCCAATGATTAGATCGTACACCCTGAGAGCAGTGACGTATACCTTCAACCTGGTAGTACACACTCCCAGGTCTACTATACAATTATCAATGCTAGGTTCTACCACTTGTTTTTCCCTCGAAGCCATCTTGACTTGTTTAAATTCATCGTGCTCTTAGGCTGCCAACCCACTCTTTTCTAATACAGATGGTGAAATGAAACTATTTGTAGCACCAGAATCAAATAAAATCTTAATGTTGATATGATTTAGCATACCTGATGACTCCACCATCGTGGATTGATGTTTGGCCTGGCGATTATTAACCGCTGCATAAATCTGGTGGCTGCTACTTGCTCTTCTCATCGAGGCCTTTCCTTCTCTATGCACAAACCCTGATTGTAACTTTGGGTAGTCACGTTGGTAATGGGGTCCTCCGCACCCCCAACAGGTAACACGAGATTGAACCTGTGCACTGTTATGTGACTGTCTCTGAAATGAGTTCATTCCCTGGAACTCATGCCCCTACTAGTTGTTCCCCGAGATGGTTGTGGATATGTCTGCGTCGTTGGTGATATACGAGATGTTGCACTCTCTTCCATTGAAATCCCTGCGGCTATTGTCCTTGGTGTGACTCTATTGCCATATGGAGGTGGCCTTGAGCCCCCTCCCCTGGGAAATGTCCTAGGGGCCTTCCCCATGAATCCAGGACGATGTGGAAAGGAAGGTCTCGTACCTCCATTTAAGTGCATGTGTTCCTCCACATAATGCACATTTTCCACAGATTCTGCTATTGAAGATGGTTTCCACATCTGCACCATAACCCTTATTTTAGGGTTCAACCCATAGACAAAGAGTTTTTCCTATCATTGGTCATTATCCATATATGAAACATACTTGACCAATTCCATAAACCTAATCTCATATTCCTCTATGGTTATGTTTCCCTGTACTAAGGCATGAAACGCTCCTACCTGTTATTCCTCATAGTAAGCTGGCAGATATTTCCTTTGGAACCTCTCCTCGAAAAGTTCCCAAGATACGGTTTTTGGGGTAAGGTGCAGTTGCCTCTCCAGGTTGCCCCACCAGTTCAAGGCACTGTCTCTTTATTGAAAAATTGATATCTTCACCTTTGAGGTGGATGCATAGTCCCTTAAGGAAAAACACCTTGTCATGCCTTCTAACCATGCTTCCGTGCGTTCGCTGGCACGACTCCCGGAAAACTCCAGAAGCTTGATCTTCTACAGTTCTCTAGTGATGTCTTTAGGTGGAGGTCCTCCCCCTGAATCCCTTGACGCTTCTAGATTACCCATTCTAGATGGTGGGGGTTCCACTTCGATCCCTGCTAGCTGTCACCCTTTTAAAGTCTCATTTATCGCCTCCAAAGAGCGCAGTATGAGAGCTAGTTCAGGCGATGGTGGCAGCAGCACTGGCGGTGTTGGCAGTGCCTGTGATGATGCTCCTCTGCCTTGATTCCCTCAAGTCCTAACCATCCTGTATGATTTAACCTACATCAACCAAAGTTGTCAGGGTGAGTTCAAGGACGTTTCTCATTGTGCAACTTAACTAGAAAACAGGGTTAGGCGTAAGTTTCTTTTTACTTGTCTATAAACAAACGTTACTCTCTTTAGGGGAGTGGCTAGGTTAGGGCTAAAGCGTCTAAGCTTGATTTCTTCGCCTAAGAAAACTACTGACTCTCTCGCTTGGTAGCTACGCTAGCTTTGCACCATACTCGCCAATTATTTAACTTACCTGCCTAGTGCGCACGAAGCCCCCTCCCACTTATCTCATTCTAAGTCCTTATACTTTGTGTTTACAACTAATTAACCACTTTAATTAGTTTAAAAATGAATCATAAAATTAAATATAATTTAAACATTAATTACTAATGATTAATTATTTTTAATTAATCCTATTAATTATACCAATAACATATACTCACCTACCTTGATTAATCCTTATCTTATAACATAAATATTTAATTTTAATATTTCAAACTTATAATATTCTTAAATCATTAAAGTTTAAGATTTTATTTTTTTTAGCAGTTTTTAAACTAATCTAAACAATCTAATTAATTTTTTTTTTATTTAATTAAATAAAAAATTTAATAATTATAAATAAATAAAAAGATAACCAAATTAAATAATATATATATAATTTGCGATATTCAATAAATAAATAAATAAAATAAAATAAAATAACTAAAATAAATAATTGAAAACAATTTTAAAAAAAAAAACTAAAGGGCAGGCATGCATGAAGCCCATGTGCCCCACCCTCGTTTCCCCCCGCCCGCTTTCTTAACCTAACCCTACATCGTTCGTTTGCTCGCTCCCTACCTTCTCTGCTGCCTCTCCACTCTTCTCTCTCCCTCTCGACAGGCTTGATGTTGGACTCTGAGTGTTGGTGCTTGGGCGATGGCTTGTGTGTTGTTTCTTTGGTAACTAACTTGTTATGTTGATGGTTGCAGGTGCGCGGCCTGGTGCATGCATAGTGCGCTATAGCACTAATCATGGGATCCTTCATGGTGCCTTAGCGTTGAGTTGGAGCCTCGCCTTGCAACAATTCGTAACCGAGTTCGCTAAAGAGAGGCCTGAGCACTGCGGAGAGGTTTTCCATACGGCCATGAGTCATAGGCTCCTGCACTCTGACAGGCCTGCAACCATCTTCTCCATCTTTCGATGAAATCTTCGAACTGCTATAAATAAGAACGCCTATTCTCAGGCACTCCATCTCATTCATCCTGCAACCACGGTGTTCTCCTCCGCTTCTCCTCCTCTTCATTAATTACAGGTATGGAGGTCAGCTTTTCATTTTATGCGGTTCAGTAGTACTGTGGGTTGCTCACTTTTGTGCTTTTCTAGTGCTTTTTGATTGAGTTTTTCATGTATCTATTTTTTTTTTGCGTTTCAGTAGTTAATGGCAATATATAAACCATCTTTACCGTATTAGGTGGATATGATTCAACAGAAAAGGCGGCAAGAGCTTATGATTTTGCAGCTCTGAAATTTTGGGGTCCAACAGCAAAAACAAATTTTCAGGTACAACTTATTACTTTTAATTGTTCTCAAATTTTTCGCAGTAATTTATGATTTGCTGGACCATCCTATATGTTACAGGAATAGTACCTCATTCTCTAGAGGTGCATTGTATATTGGAACAGTCACTCTGCCTTTCCTGGGTTTGGTTTCTGCTCAAAATTTCAGAGATCTTATTGTAGGGCATGCTTTCTCACTGCGACAGCCTTGGATATAGGGCTGTTCTATTGATCCTGGTTTTGTATGAAAGATTTGGGTAGATCCTTTGAATTTGATAGAGAATACTCTGCATCGTATTTTATGTTGGCATTTTTAGACTCCTATAATGATATAATATGCATTTGCAGGCAAGCAAAAAAAAACCCTACATAGGTCATGCATGTGGTGTAATTATTTTGGAAATTATTACTATGTTCTCAATTATGCTTTTCCCCAGTATTGCGTCTTCTTTGTGATTTGAGCCTTGGTTGAATCCATGAAAATATAGGTTTCCGGCCTTGACAGTTAGTAAAAGATGATATCGGCTGCTGAAGCACTTTAAGGGGTTTTGTTGTGTTTGTCCAATTTTAATTTTTTAAATAAATAGGGGGAAATGTTATGGTCCCTCCCTTTATTTCAGAATTTCAGAAGCTATTTATAGGGGCTGGATCGACAAAGAGCTAACTTCCACCAAAATCGGTCGGAATTTGCATCTAGCCTCATCCATGTCAAACTCATGCCATATGGGTCGGAATGACCACAATGAGAATGGAAGCTCAGGGGATGGCTGAAAAAAAAACATTGTTAACCTCTCACTATAGAACCTAATCAAGGCCCTAGAGTTTCATTTTACTAAAATAGGTTCTTTTTGTTTTTCTATTTTCTTCTATCAGTTTTGCTTCGTAGCTATTAAGGGGGTTTTGAATGGGTGGGTTCTTTAAACAAGGCATTTCAAGATATAACTAAGACTTTCTTGAGAGCTTCTCTTAACTCTGAGGTGTCTAGATTTTAATTCCTGCTCTGTGAGTGCAGCTTTTGATTTGGGAAAGTTTTCGATCTTGAGCTTGATAAGTGGTCATGTTTTGTTGGGTTTAGTTGGCAAGAAAATCTTCCTTGTTTGGAAGGAACAATAAGATGCCACTTGATTTGCTTTAACTATGCTTGTTTGGGAGGTTGAATCTTGTTTTCTTTAGGTGGTTGATTGCTTCTCTGTCACATGAATAGTCATGTTTTTTTTGGTCTATTTTTCCTTTGTTGCATTTTCAATTCGTAAAAAAAAAAAACAGGCTTTGGAGAGCCTATGGATTTTTTTTTATTCCTAAGAAGGAGAGATGTTCTTGGCAGAGCATAATTATTTGGGGAAGAATTATGTATAAATATATATATAGATCTTCATATATACTAAAAAAACATATGTGTGCTTGGCTTGCAGGTTAGCTGGAGCTAGAGCTTGGAGCTCAGATTTATACCTAATTAAAGGGTTTCAGGGTTGTTTAAATTTCTGGGTGGGTACAGTTCCATTCCTAAGTTGGGTAGGAGGGTAGGTAGGCCCTTAAGGCTCCAGATTGTGAACTACAACTTTGATACCATGTGTAGGAACCTAAATTTAATTAAGCCTAAAATTTTTTTCCATACAATTAAACATAGAATTTGTTTCAATGCATAAATAATTCATTAATCAACATATAAGCATTTAATATTCAACATAAATTAAATTTATCCACAACATGAAAATAAATTACATAATCATCCACATAACCCAACAAATTGATAAATAAAAATACCTCTGCCTGATGCTAATTCCCGTTGATCTGGTTGTCCTCTCTGTTGCTTTGCCTAGCCTGATGCACTGACCAAACCCTGCCCAAAACCAACTAACCACCCAGCCAGCTAGGAGCAGCCTGTCTGGATCCCTAGCTCCAGGATACCGTAAGGAATCCTAGCCCCCGAGCTTGAAACTCCCAACAACTTGTTTCCCCCTACAATGGTTCACCAAAAATCCAAAACCAAACTCCCCAAAACCAGAAAAATATCCAACAACCCCCAAAATACAACCCTCTCCTCCCAATTTTTCATAATCATCTCTCGTCTGAATATTCTTAGTCATATCTCCCCCCATTCATTGACTCCCTATCCTCCATTAATTACCTTATCCTCCCCTTTATTACCTTATCCCATTCATTTATTACCTTATCCTTCCACCCCATGCTTCATTCCGCCCTCACATATGTAAAGTCTTATTATAAATAACTTAAAGTTATTCGGCCATTTAATTCATTACCCAAATCTTTGAATGTGTTAAGTAATCATTTAATTAATTAATCGACATTTATTAAACAATAAATAGATAAATAAATAATATTATTAATAGTTAATCATTACTTAACTAATACACATTAAGACAATTAATTATTTAATTAACTATACTTAATAAACCCTATGCAACTATCTAACCAAGGTTGTTACATTGTGATCTTTGTCGGATCCACTAATAAGCCTTGTTTGCATACTATGTGGCCCAATAGTACCCCAAACGGTGTTCCAAATATGCATTTCTTGATATTCATTGATATCTGGCACTTTCTGCATCGTTCTAGCATCAAGTGCAAAACTTCCACATGGTTTTTCAACAGACTATAGATTGTCCAATCATCCAGCTATACTTCGAGAAACTGATGGATGAATTCTTTAAATGCTGCAATAACCACTCTAGAGAATATTTTTGGGGCATTCTTCAGTCCAAATGGCATGACTGTATATTGGTAAGATCCCCATTCCATCGTGAACATGGTCTTGTATCTGTCCTCCTGTGCTATCTTAATTTGATGGTAGCCTAAGAATCCATCAGTGAATGAGTAAGTTTCATGTCCCCCCACGTTCTCCAACACTTCATTCGTGAACGGTGTATGGAATGGGTCATGTAGTCATGCATCATTCAACTTCCTCAAGTCGAATCATATCCTAATTCCTCTTCCTCGTTTCTTGTCTTGTACTACCATCGGGCTTATCCATTCTGATTCCTTGACTGGTTTGATTATGTCGGCTTCGAGCATCCAATCAATCTCCTCCTTAACTTTATGTTTATATATGGGGTTCAGTCTATATGGTCATTGTCTAATTGGTCTCACTTCAGGTCTGAGTGGTATCTTCATCTCTCCTAGTTCTCCTGCTATGCCCTTCATCTCTATAAATATTGTAGGAAACAAGTCGTTTTATTCGTGCAACAACTATGTGATGATTTCTACTATTGGATCATCCCAGTAGTCTCCAATTATGGCCATTTTGGGATGTTCAGTTGTTATGATGTTAAATTTCTTTACCTTATTGGCGTGGAAATGACTTCGAATTCTATGGGTGGTCCCTCCACATCTCTTTCACCTTCTACTTCTTCAATCTGAATATCATGCGAGTCATCTGTGCTTCCTCCTGTACATGGTAACATGACAGTAGTTCCTTGATTGTCTGCTTATTCCGCTGTTGTTATTCTGTGATAGTTTCTATTTCTAGTTCTTTGATGAATATGACTCTTCTTATCCGTTTAAGGGCTGCATCTCTGTTGGGGTTCTCATGCTCAAATGAGAAAGTGACTGTGAAGTGATGTTGCAATATTCACCATGTTGTAGTTCCTTCGCGCAATTCCTGGTCTGTGTACCAGTTCGCTGGTATGCCCTCTAAAGTATGTATGAAGTGATGAGGCCATTCCTCAGGTGGTGTCATTTTCCATAGCATCCTACATGCCTCCAAGTGCTCCGATGGTGCTCTGTGTCCATTGTACTTCTGTTGTTTGTTGTTTTAATGTTTTGTGCCGAACCTTATGCGCAGTAACCGCTTACATTGATACCAGTCTGTGATAGTTTCTTTGTGCGCACCCCACCATCTTGCGGGTGTGGACTTGAGTGATATGTCAAGTCCTAGTAGTCTCTAGGTATCTAACACTACTTCCTCATACTGTGTCAAGAATGTTTCCAAATCATTTATTCTATGGAAACTAGGTGGTTCTCTAATTTTTATGCCTATCCACCATACTACGCGGTCTATTCTTGCACATCTTCTTGTGGATAGTTCATGTAGTCTTTGCTGCTAGTTTTCTAATCTGGTGTCTGAGTCTGTTGCACATGAAGTAATTCTCTGCCAACTAAGTACCCCATCTGCAGTTGGGTTTACGTAATCCTCATCGCGCGCAGTTTTTCTGTACAACTGGCCAATCTCCTCTAAGTCTAGGCAAGTGGGTTCTACGGACCTCTCCCCTTCTGATGGATCTAGTGGTGCTATGACCCTGTAATATCCAGATTCAAATGTCATTTTCCTTGTTTTCAATTTGATTATGGCCTGGTTGTCAAATGCCCAATCCAAACCAAGTAGTGTCAGGTACGGTGTTGTGCCATCTACTATTTCGATGACTTCAAAGTCTTATTTAGTGCACAGTCTATCAAGATCTACTGTTACTCCTTTCAGTCTACCTATGGGTAGGATTCTATGCTGGTTTTCTAGTTTTAATTGGACATTTGAATATCCCAGTGTTGGCTCTCCCATGCATTGCCAGGTCTTCTTGGGTAGCACATTCACTTCGGATCCTAGATCTAGTATGATGTATCCCATATTGAAATCCCCAATGTTAGAATTTAGTCTAAATTCCCTACTTGTTCTTCTTCGGGTGTGTAGGTGATTGACGTTTTTCGGTTCTAGCTTTTGTTCTGTCTCACTGCTACATTTCTCTAATATGTTTTGCAATATTTTCATAGATGAAGGATCACTTAACACTTTTACACATGATTGCAAAAAGTCTTTGATAGTACTTACTTGTCCCTTAGGTTGCATTCCGTTGGTATGATCCAATGATGGCAGAATTTCCTATTCTGGGGCTTCCTTGACTAGTTGCACAATTGAAGTCGACATTGTGTCCACCTTCTGAAATTCTTGTCTGGATTCCTTAAAAGTTTCCTTTTCTTTGGGCACGTCGAACTTCTTTCTTGGTTCAGTGTTCTTCTTTACCCATTCTTTGTTGGTTCCTGTTGGACTGCGTCGTTTCTTGTTTTTGTTCCTCCATGAGTGACTATATTGATGTTATGTCTGTCATCCCTTGCTTCGGCTGAAATCCATCGAACATTTTGATTGTTCTGGTCCCTCTTTTCCTGGATCTTTACTAGTAGTGTCGTACATTCCTTTGTCTCGTGATCCAATGCACGAAAATACATACAAGTCGTTGGCGGCAGTGGACATTCCCATGCATAATGTCCTGGTTATTGAAAATTGTGACATATGACTAGTCCTCTACCACATCTGAAACATCCTCTAGCTCGTCCTCCTCCTTGGTAGCCTACTTGGTCACCTCTCAGCGCATTATATTGTGGTGCCTAATTATATTACGTGGTATTATACTGGGTTTGTATCAGGTTGTACTGTGGCTGTGCATTATTGTAGGGTTGTTGTGCAGTATTATATTGCTTCTGTGCAATGTTGTATGGGGTTGGGGTTTGGTTGAACTGGGGCATTGCTTGCCCAGTCATCATTTTGGCCTATACTCTATATGCATCTGATGTTCTTTCCTGCATCATCTCCATAGTTCTACGGTCTTTATCGTCGTGGCCCACTGACTTGCAAAAGGTGCAATATGAACTCTTTGGGATTGTCTGGTAGTTTTGCATCATTGTGCACTGATAAGGGTCATGACCCAGTTTCTTGCATATTTCGCACCATAATCCTCCCTATGGTAGTGGATTTGGCATACCTGTTGCCAGATATTGTGCAAATTTTGGGCATTTATTCTTGTGGTGTCCTTCCGCTATGCATGTGGTGCACCAATCAACTTCTCGTTTGTCATTGTTTTTATTTTGGTTCAGCTGAAATATTAGATTCTTCAAATCCTCCTTCAATAGTTGGGTCCATCTGCTGGTATTGGTTCTCTTCCAGTTGCAAGGCTACCTGCAGATCCTCTGTCTATGTCTGAAACTTCTACTGTCGTAAGGGATATTTTAGATGTGGGAGTAGTGAGTTGACAAATGGGTGTCAGTTTTGCATCTTGGTCATAAGGTATTTTAGTTTTCCCTTCAGTCGCTTGAATCTCTGATCAATCTCCCATACAGACTCTTTAGGTTTCTGTCTTATCTTGATCATCATGTTCATGTACTGATCCTCTGAGATCGGCTTCTAGAACACATTAATCAGTAGCTTCTTAATGTCTGCCAGTGTCCTCGTCGTCCTAGGGGTATTGTTCATGTCTAGACTCATGTACCAGTCTAGTGCGCGGTCTCTTAGTGTGATCACTAGCTGCACGATTTTGGTATCTTCATCCGTGATCTGTTTTTCCTCCCATATCTTTGCACAAATGAACAAATGATTCTTAGGATATTCTGTTGCTTCTCCTCAAAATTATGGTAATTTGATAGTGGGATCATGTCCTTCCATTCTAAATATTGAATTGCTACCTCCATCGCACGATGTAGATACTTGACTAATACTGCCTGAATTGGCTCCTCCAGTTGTTTCTCCTATGATAGATGTACTTCTTGCTTTTGGAATTCCTCTGAACTTCAGTTGTCTAAACAATGGTGTTCTCTTTGGTGTATTAGTCGCACATGGGTTTATGGGTTCCACACTAACATTAATATGGATAGGATGGTTTCCTTCTCCTCCCGTTCTTGGGCCTCTTGTTTTCCTCTCATAAGTTGTGCGTAGGCTTTCCTCAATCTTCTCCAGAGCCCAAAGATCCTCTACCTCTTCTTCATCGCTCGCCAAGCCTTCCCTCGCAGCTACGACTCTCTTCTTGGTATTCACCTTATATTGGTAGGGTACTTTGTTACACATCGTTCTTGATGATGCTAAGATCCACTTGAGCTGGTCGTCATCCATCAAGATCGGGTCCAAGAGTTCATCCTCCTTATTTCCTTTATCCTCACCTTCTTCCATTTATCCTCTCTTTGTCAGTGCTTCCCCCCTTCCCCCATGCATGCACAAAAGTCTAGTTGTCTGATTCCATTATCATTACACCTTTGTTATATAGCAATATTTTAATAGAAGTATACAGCGGTTGAATGTACCTTCCTCGAGGTCCACGTAGAAATTCTTGCTTTGATGCATTGTATGACTTCTTTGTGTCAACTACAAACTCTATGATGAATCCTGCCACAATATTGTCAAGCAAAAAGTCAATTGCGCGGGTGAATTTGTTGTTCACCTACTGTAACTGCTCAACCTGTACTAGGGTCCAATTTAGCTGTCGGATCCGGTTTGTTGCGTGGTTATCTTTCAACCTTAGTATCCACTATTGCAGTAGGTGGGAAAAATCACAGAAAATGACTTCGTGTAAATCCGTAAACACGTATTTATATAGATATTTGTGAGGTGTGATGCTAGGGTTTCTATTGTCTTTTTGGGCAAACTCTAGCTCTTTGGTTCTAAACTAGCCTTTGATTTATTCTTTCATGGGGTTACAAGGTCTCAACATTCCCTTCTAATGGCTCATTGTTCTTTGGTTTCTCTCATTCATTTCGCGTTCACTCTATCTCACCTACTCATTCCTCTATTGTTCCTCTTAACACGACAACGGAACCATTTGTTGTTTCTTAAATACTCTCTTCTTCTATTTGAGTTATTGACCCAAGTTTCATATCTTTTAGGTTACCAACAAAGCCTCTAAAACTATCGGCCCTTCTAGGAAACTAGAAGGCAACATAGTACACAGAATGCACTGCACAGTCTCACCCGAGATATCTTTAAATGGGTGGCTATAAGACTCAAGTGTTTACAGCCTAGGATTGAGTATGAGATAGGGGTTTATTAATCAGAGCCACGCACTATGAACTATGAATGTAATCTACTTATTTTATTACATAGGTTACTTCCCGAGCATCATATTCATGTTCCATAACAATATATTAACTCATTTATTAAGCATAAAAATAAGCTACTAAAGAAAGTAAAGAGATTCATACATTCATCACATTACACAGATATTACCATGGTTCACCCCCTCCTGGGCTACGTCCACAAAGATTTGGCTCTTGGCTCTTTTATTATGGAAGTTATACATTTTCAGCGTTGCGCGCTTACAATTCCCCTCTTATGGGTAAGATCTATATGAGGCGAATTAGATCGCACCAGGCTCTAAAACCTACAAACTAATCCTCAGATCTACCTTCTCTCCTCCATTCTAGCTTGACAGCTTACAAAAATGGTACATATCAGTATTTCATAACGACTCCATTCATGTATTACTCTAATGGAACGGTATAAGAACTCCAGTCTTTACAAAACAATACACTTACTATACAAACGCCAACCTAATACATAAAACTCAATCAACCAACAACCTCTATATGATACTTGTGTATCTATATTTATACATTTCGGGCTCTTCATCCATTTACAAAGCATTACCAAAACCCTAACCCTACTGACGTTAGTTCTTCTTCCCATGCATGTGTGTTGTTCTTCCTCCAGTTGTCACTTTACTTGTGCATGCTTTCTTGCATGCACACGTGTTGTTCTTTCTCCAGTTGTTACTTCCGTTTTTGCACGCTTTCTTTGCCACGATCATCCTTCTTTCTACTTCAATCTGGTGCCAACAATCATCATCAACATCATGAAGCTGGAACATCAACATCATCAACAACATGAAGTTGGAATAACATCATCATCATCAACAGGATGAAGCTAGAACATCAACATCATCAACAACATGAAGGTGGAATAACATCATCATCATCCATAGCATGAAGTTGGAACATCAACATATATATGTGGCAATAGAATGAGGTAGGTGCATCAACAAAAACATGTGTAGTACTTTGACAGATCATCCTAACCAAACCTTCAGGATCGGCCCAGTAATCATAAGATTCCCTAGGATATAAAATCCTAACAAGCTGCCATGTGGTACTCTGACAGACCATCCTTACCAAACCTTCGGGATCTACCCAAGAATCATAATATTCCATAGGATATAAAATCCTAACTGAGCTACCACTACTGACCACAGTTGGCATATACATTCACAGGTACTCTGACATACCATCCTTATCGGACCTTTGGGATCTTCCCAGGGATGATCAATCCCCTAGTATATAAAACCCTAACTTAGCTACCCATTGTTGGTCAGGATACCATAGTATCATTAGCATCACTCCCCCTTTCGAGGGAGGTTCTTTTAGACTAAACCAAGATTGTCTCAAAAGTACTCAAACTTCATATGAGACATAGGCTTAGTCAACACATCTGCAACATGCTTATCTATGCCAACATATTTGATCTTTACAACTCCCTTATGCACCATGTCACAAATGTAGTGATATCATATTTCTATGTGCTTCGTCTTGTCATGGAACATTAGGTTCTATGTGATCTTTATGCAACTCTGGTTATCACATAGAATCATGGTAGTGTTCATCTCGAGATTGAACAGACCTGTCAACAACTTATGAAGCCATACGGCTTCACAAATGGTGGAGCATGTTGCAATGTACTCTACTTCTACCGTATTGAGAGCAATATTGTATTACTTCCTTCTTTTCCATGAAGTCACGACTGACCCCAAACTGAAACAACATCTTGAAGTGTTTTTTTATGTCTGAAGCAGTTCCAACCCAATCTAAATTAGTATAGCCATACAATCTATAGTCATAATCTCCATTATAACAGAGGCCATAGACCAATGTACCCTTAAGGTATCTCATCACATGCTTTGTAGCTACAAGGTGAACATGTATGGGATCCACCAAATACTGACTCAAGGTGTTCATAGAAAATCATATATCTGGTCTAGTATTCATCATATACATCAATGAAACAATCATCTGTCTGTATAGAGTAACATCAACTATTTCTGATGAATTATCAACTAATGACTTCATGTTTTTCTCCATAGGAGTGGACATGTCTCTATAGTCCATCATGTCAAATCTATTTAGAATTTCCACAACATACTTTACTTGATTAAGTAAAATATCTTATGGGCTCTGCCATACTTCAATACCTAATAAATAGTGCATTGGGCCTAGGTCCTTCATTTCAAATTTAGTTGCAATCTTCTTCTTACGATCTATGATGAGATTTTCTTCATCTATTAAGAATAAGTCATCCACATATAGAAACAATATAATTGTTCCATCATTCTCAATATTGAAGTAAAGGTTGGGATCAACTTTACTCTTGGTAAAGCCCAAGCTCATCAGAAAACTATCACTCTTGCCATACCAAGCTCTTGGATCTTGCTTCAACTTGCAGACATAATTTTTCATGTCCTATACTTTGAAACCCAATTTTCACATCACATTGTACCAACCTGGTACACTTGCTCAGTTTCAACTCAATCTACACAATCACATGCTAGCTCTATGTGTTTTCTACAAAGCACTATCATTCTCACTTCCTAAGAGTATGTCCTCTACTCTCTCTGCAACTATTCCTCTGGGACTAGGACTCTACACCTGTAGATGATTTTTTTGAAACTGAGAATGACTGCTCCAGTTTCACTATAGTTGTTGAACTCTAAGAGTAACTCCTCTATTCTATCATGGAAACAACTTCATCTGAAACTGAAAGTGGTTGATACTGAAGGTAGCTTTCCTTCTTTCATGGAGGAAACTCAAACTCAAATACAGGGACTTCTCCCTCTAAATATCATACTCTACTAGAATCATGGTTGTTTTGGATGTCTTCACGAACAATGGAACTATTTCTTCGATTACTGGAGAAAGTGTCTCGTCATAGTCTTCTTCCTCTTGCTGGGAGAATCCTATGGACACAAAGCAAGATTTGTACATCTTTATACTATTATCTGCAACATGCTTTTTCTGTTATATCAATCTTGGAAGTCACCATTGACTTCCCTTCTAGTCTCAAGGAAAAATCAATATCCCATTCCTTATGACTGGCTTCCTCCTCTGTCACTGAAACAAGGGAATCTTCCCAGGAGTTTTCACATATCCTAAAGGTCTCTGAAGCTATGATGTAGTCTTCTCAAATCATGGCATATGTTTGTTCATCCTGGAAGACGTCTCCTTTTTTTCCATCTGATCCTCTCTAAGATTAGGCTCACTCTGAGTCTCCATGCTCCCTCAGGGTTATCATTTGTGACCTCCTCGGAACAAGAGAAACAAAGGAGAAGCAGTAGACAAGAATAATAATATTTATAATAATAATAAAAACTATAGTGAGAACAATCATCAAAGTATCTCCTTCAGATCTATCACTTGTGACCTACCTGAAACAAGGGTAAAAAGTAAGAAATACAATAATAAGGAATGAGAGAAACACTCTTCTAGTGTTGTGATCAATCATTCCTCCATTGTAACCTGGAAACAAAACAAGAAGTTTCTCCTAGAGGATATGTTAGTTATATCTAGTAAATGATTACAGTGAGCATTTATCTCAATAGTGATCACATTCTACCAAGTATTCTATAATAAAACATTTCAAATATTTCTATCACAACTATAGTGTTTATCAGTTATCAAACCTGATATGTGTAAATTTGAATCTTAACAATTTAATCAATCAAACCTGAAACCTGGAGTCTTGTCCTCAAGAATGAGTTTTTTGTTTTTATTTCAAGTCTCCTTCACTCAAGATGAAAATTATTTTCTTCAACTTGTCCTTTGTAATATGATACTATGATTTCTTGATAGAAAACTGGGTGAGAGAATAAACTCTATAATCTCAACTTTAATCAATCTAATCATTTAACTTTCATTTTGACCAATGATTACTCTGATAGTCATAACTTAAACAGATCAAAATACAACCTATATATTCATAAGATCACAATAATTCCATAACAAATAGAGGCATATCAAATTAATCAAACTTGGGGTGCATTGTTCCTCTGAATGTGATAGATTTAAGATCCTTCTGGATCTACGATTGTTGTTTAGACAAAATATCCTTTCTCTTGCAAATACCCTTTAGAATAATGATACATTTTAAACATATGTAAATACATACCTCTGATAGCATCGAAAAGTAGTGGCACCATCCAGAAACAACAACAAGCAATAATGAACCTTTAAAAATTCAAAGGTGCTTCAACCTGTAAATTAAAGTTAGCTAGAGATTTGTTATGGTAAGGCACATTCAGATAATAAAAAACAGTCCCAACACTTCCCAAAAATTTTCACTCCAACTTGTTATGAGGAAAATCACTCTATGGCATGGGGTAAACCACAACTGAAAGAAATAACTATAGAAATCAACTCTAATCTCAAGTATGCTATATAAACAAACATGCTAACAAGACAAGATAAATATCCTAACTCATCCAGATGCTCGATGAATTCTATCGTTGAGCACTTGACTCAAAACTATACAACTGTAACTTATCCTCAATAAATAAGATACGCAAGCATATGGTGATAATATATAAAGTTAGAACTTATACTAGAATAATCCATCAATATTCATAACAAATACGCTCATGGAATAACAATTCAAATATTTGGAAGACAATAATTGGACAAGAAAAGAGTATTTCTATTAAAATATGAACAATATAAGTGTATGAATGACAAACTCCCATGTTCGCACGTCTCAGAACTGAGAAACTAAGTCCCTTCCAGTTGGTCCTCCACCACTTCAATCCTGCACCAAAGGCAAGCTCATATAAGAGAGACAATGAAGTTCTCCATCAAATAGGGAAGAGCTTGGGGGTTGAACAATGTGTTCAGAATTAAAAGGACAAAGGGATGCAGACTCAATATGAAGTGAACAATTTCTCCAGAGTAACTTTGCTCTGAAAGTTGAATTCTTCTCCTCTCTTCCATGGCTTGGATATGGCCCTTTTATAGCCTTCAAATGGAACTGAAGGGCTGAGTTGGAATGTTTCCAGTATATGGAAGGTCAAGGATCATGGATCTCGTGACGTGACATGGAAACCTAACACCATTTTCTAATTTTCGACAAAAAACCTAATCTATGCAGGCTGTAATGATGAAACTTGCATATACGCATGTTGTATAGATGTTAGGGTGTGTATATGTGGAAAAAAACAATTTTTAGCTATGGGAATTGAAAAAAGGGAATTCAAGTTTGCATGGGGAAATGGAAAAGGCCATTTGAGCAAGTTGCAGGGGTGAGGTAAATATTTCTATAGCATATCACCCCTAATGTGTGAGGTCAGAGGAGTATCTGGATTGAAATACATTATAATTCCTAGAAGTGGATTAACGGAGACCCAGCTGGATGAACTAGTTTCTCCTAAGAATATTACACTCCATAATGACTTTGTACACATGGATTCCAATCTAAATTACACTGTAGATCCATGTGGAATTATACCAAATAGTTGTCCATGGCCATGAAAAGGAAATACAAAAGTAGATACATGCCATAGGTTGTCATAGTCATGAATAGGGCCCAGTGAAAACCAGTCTCAAAATCAATCTGAAGATATTTGTATACAATGTAGTACAATTTGATCTCCCATGATCACTGAATTTATATAGGTACTGGTCCAATGAATGATAGCAACAACTCAGGAAAGTTTCGACTATGAACTGATGTCTTCATGTCTTCTACACGATCCACCAAAGGTGCAATTCTACATCATGTGAATAAAGGATTCGAGGTCGAACATAATGAGACTTCATTTGATTACCAGTCATTAAGGTATATCATTAACAAATGAGAGACAACCTACTGATAATGAAAGTAGGTATCAAGGCATTGAGTACATTCTTACAAGTGTGAATAAAGGTGTTGAGGTCTAACACTTGAAGAATCCATCAATCAAGAGACATTGATGTATTCCCAACTATCAATGGCAAGAGAACCTGCCACTGATGACTACAAGTCTCTAGGTACTCATATGACTCTAGGCCTCATTTCCTTAATAGATGACTTGAATTCTATGGAAGGAGACCCGCTGAAAGGAGTGAATTAAGGCATCTCTCATCAGTCAACACGAGGTACAAATAAGTAGCTTAATGATTTGAAGGAACTTTGACAAAGAACATGTTCAGGAACCAATGACCTTGTGTGTCTTTCTCATGCACCAGATGCAAGCAGTGCATTAAAAAGACTCTATGAATAGTGGCCAATAAGGAAAAATGTCGACAAAGGTGAGGAGACCACTAATAAGACTAATGGCATCCAAGACACTACATGAATCCCAATGTGTGAATAGATTTGTTGTCGTTGAACACAAAGGAAACCCCCCAATCAAAAACAAATGAGGAGATGTCGATTGATGGATTCAATGTTACCTACCCATAAAGAAAGTAGGACCAAGGTGCATGGTAGGACTACAACTTCATGTAATTATGAGACACACTGAGGGTATGACCGACATGAAAAGTCAAGAGTTATAAGAAATGCCCGACACAGGATGATAGACATACTTTGAACAAGAGCATGAGACATATGGATGACTCTGGCAGCATAGACTTAATGATGAAAGTTTATGATGCAGGAGGCACCAATAAAACTCTCCATAGGGACTGGAAGAGTAACCAGTCGGAGGAGTAAACTCTAAGTAACGAGATTAGCTTCCTAAGGTCATGCTAAACCCAAACTTCAGATGACAAGTGGACTCAAAAAAATTTTCTCTATTCAAAGGCAACACAATTGTTGCTAACATGAGATAATATTCTTTTCCTGCCCATCTTTTTTTTTTCATAGTCAAATGAATGCTATGATACAGAGGAGTAAATGAGTGTCATGAGTAAGCAACTATTTCCAACAGTGGAACATATATATGCTCAATGCAAGGAGGTCTACGCAGGATATGGACACTCAGGGGAATGTTTCCTCTTGGGGTATAGGGTGTCAAGATGCAAAGGATATGAACAAGGCTCTACTTGCATGATGATGCAAATTGTTGAGGTGATAGGATTATAATTTGAAAGAGAGAACTGACAATAGGCTCAATACTACAAGCAAGAAAATGAGATGTAATTACAACTTAACTCCAAAGAATTTCCTTTTTCATAAATTTAGTCTACTTGGTTTGAAAAAGGGTTAAACTTACACCAAATAGACTTCCTTTCAGATCCAATTAACGAGTGTGAAAGAGAAAAGTTCACTCAGAAATATTTTCTCTTTTTGAGAGAGTCTGAAAAGAGCTTAAATAAGACTCGAGAATTTTGTTCTAAGCAACATATGATGGGGGAGGCTAGGGATTTGTTGGCATAGGGGAATACCCAGGGTTCAACGCTACAACAATGCACCAACAAAACCCTAACTATCGGCCCTTTCAGCAACGCCTGCAAAGCAGATGAAGTCTCACC
Source organism: Picea glauca (assembly GCA_000966675.3). Lineage (NCBI taxonomy): Eukaryota > Viridiplantae > Streptophyta > Pinopsida > Pinales > Pinaceae > Picea > Picea glauca. The sequence continues at coordinate 329,230 of JZKD02S2243015.1, forward strand.
CGAGATAGAGGGAGGGGTGGTTATCTGCAACCTTAGCTAGGAAATAGATCTATGATTATAATACTTAATAGATCACTTAGTATCAATAGTTCATCAATATTCAACCAATAAATACTGTGCAGATAGAAAAAAGCATCACATCATTCACTCAGATCTGATGTATTTAAGCACTCTATCATACACATGCAGGTTATATCTAGCAGATCGAGCACTAAGTACCTTCATATAGGTCAGATCTAACATTCTTACACATCATTAGCACAAAACATAATAACATTTATCTATATCTATAAAAAACACTTAGAAAGAGAAGTTATAAACACATCAAGACAAGTACAAAGCGGAACAACACAGTGTTTACGTGGTTCACCCCCACCCTAGGGCTACAACCACCAACTCTTCTTCTTTATTGTCTTCAGTCAATCGGTTACAAGCACAAAGCCTCAAAGCCCTACTTCGCCAAGGACAAGAGATTTTTGCAACTTGCTAGATCCTCCTTCCTTGCGTTACAACACAAAGCACTTCACAGCCTGTTACAATCACTTGCACTTAGCTCTACGAGTCTCTCACAGTGTGCATAAAGCATCTACAAGACTTACTTTCACTTAGAACAACATCACCTAGATGCACTTTACTTTCTTACATGGCCTAGCCTTTTATTTATACATTACAAAATAGGCCTAAACATGGTTAAACCCATGGGCCGACATCCCATTCCCATTACATATTGCCAAATCCCAAAAAGGACCCCAAAATGGGTTGATATCCATGATCTCCGCTTCATCTTGCACTCCTCCTTCAACAAGTTGTCGAAGTCCCAAAATAGGTCAAACTTGACTAGATCCCACAAAGCTTGGTCAAGGGCCAACAGGCCCCCAACACTCACTTGTGACTCGTCCCGAGTCACTATGATGTAGGAAGTTCTTCTTCGGTCGCTTTGGGCTTGGCTTGAACTGCTTCGACTTGCTACTGTGCTACAATCTCTTGTTCAATAAACTCTTGAATGACTGCATCATTCACCGGTCCTTCCAGGCGTTGTTTTGTTGCGGTGCTAACCTGCTCGAGTTCTGCTCTCTAGCTCTCAACCTTTAAGAATAATTGGTAAGACTTGTGTTGTACAGGTCGGAGTCTTTGAGTTATTTCCATAAATCTGCTTTGGATAGCGTGGATCTATTGTTGGGCAGTTCACTACTCTTGAGATCTCTTCATTCTCTCCACAGCTGTCAGGGCTTTCAGCTACGCCTGTAGTGTTTCTATGAGTTGCTTCGCTTCCTAGAGCTATGACTCCAGTGCCTACTGCTATGGGTTCTCGGTGAGTTTCTCATATGTCTGGGCACTGCGATTAGTGAATTGCTTACATTCTAAGGTAAGGGCCTTTAGCCTTTCAACTGCGCTCCTGACAGTTGCTTCTCTTTGGTCCTTTACCTCATGTGGGGTCTCAGGTACATTGCGTAGCTCTAGGTCTGTTATATGTTGATATAGCTATTGGATCACATCTTCAAGTTGTGCTACTTGCTTCGTGACTTGATCCTCTGCATTGATTTATACTATAGTCACAGATCACAGTGCTCTGTTGACCGCTTCCTTAACTTCAAGTTTCTCGGTGAGAAACTGTTCCTTGCCTTGTTGCAGTTGTGCCTTTTCTTCATCGAACTGCGCTTGGAGAGAACTCTTTTCCTATTCGACACCTCGACGTTGTTCTACACGTACTCCCTGTACTTGTACCAAAGCATGGGTGGATTTTTCTATTTCCTCTTGTGCTCATTGAAGGCAAGCTTCGATGGTATCAATGAGCCGGTGGAGTTGAGCTGGCTCATATCCTAGTTCTGGTGTTCCCAATGGAAAAGGCATAGTGGAGACTAAGAGGATGGACTGTAGTGCTTGTTGCATCCCTTGGAGTTCGACCTCAATTCTATTGTACATATCCTCCTACTTAGCTTCTTGCTTCATTGTTATCTCTAATGAAGCATCATTTAGGGCTGCTATGATGAAATTGAAATCATCAGAGGTGAGGATGGTTTGGAACTTAGTTATAGGGTCTTTTGATCTCTTTTGGGAGGAAGGCTTCGGGGGGGAAACCTTCCTTTTCTTCGAGGGGTCCTCCTCGTCTCTAGGCAGTGTTACCTCACCTTTCTTCTATTCAGTTTTTGCGCCATCTATCTCTTCACCATCACCCCCTCTCTTTGGTGATATGGAAGCAGTATTCACTGAGGCACTTCTTAAATATTGTACTTCGTTGGTATTCTTTGTCTTACTAGGTCCGAGTGTATCCTGCACAGCTTCTGGGCTGTCGATATCGTACATCTCCGCAGGGTCTGCTAGAATAAGGAAGCCCATGTACCATTCCTTAGTAATCTCTTCTAAGTCCTCCTCCGTCAGCTTGTAATAGGACTGAAGTTGTTGCTTGTGCTCATCGATGCACGCTATGATATAAATGAAATCTCAATCGCGATGAACTTCATCAAAGGCCTGAATCGGTGTAAAGTGTTCGGCATCATGTGAGGCTTGGACTGTATGGCTATATTCAGTTGATTGTAGTATGTATGAAACACAACATTTGACTGCCATTTCTTATTCATGTCACTTGAGTACCACAATGTACTAAACTTCACAGCCAATGGTTCAAATGGCTCGATGTCTGGGAAGGTCACACCTTCCGGCATCTCTCAGGTGATGAAAGCGATTAGGATCAAGAGCTAGCTGAAATGGAATTCATATCCTTAATCTTGCGTTTATTTGCATTCAAGTTCCAATTGGTTCACCAGGTACTTCACATAATTCATTTGTAGGCCCTCTGTGCACTTCTCTGTGAGGTCGACTACAAAACCAGTCACTTGGGTGGGTCGGTTCTTGCATACTAACTTCCCTGGGATCAATTTATAGGTGAGGTGCACTGCGCCATTCTGAATGGAGGCTACCTTGTAGCCTTGTGTTCCCTTCTCGACATCGCCATAAGTGTCCTTGATCCTTTGTGCGAGAGCACGGTCCATGGATTTTCCAGGATAGAAATCCTGTGGGTTGGTTCCTTACATACTCAAACCCATGATCCAATTGATCAAGGTCGAATCAACTGTGATACAACAGTTTAGCCACAAATATCTGCTATGGTAACAAGATAGCAGTAGCTTGACACATGCATTTACCTCTTGGTGTCTTCCAAAGTGGGGAATTTTCATGACGTTGAGTAGGGTGGATTGCATGAGGCTATGGGTCCATGCTTGATGGATTACCTTTGAGTTTTTCCCTTTTGATCTAGTTAGATACTTATGTGGGGCTAACATGTTGTAGACTTTGCGATCTCCAAGGTTGAATTCACTAAACTTCAACGCTGCGATCTTATATTGGTATGCTCTCACTGCGCGTATCCTTTTTGGGAGGTACATAGTGACCAAAGTGTACTCGAAATCTCTAGGTACGCTGTCTCTATTTACAACACCGCTTAAATGTGGTATATAGGTGGGTAATATAGTCAGGATCAGTTTAGCATTCGCTAAGTCATCCCTGTGCTTAGTTCGCTTCTCATCGAATGGTTGGGATAGTCCTGCTCTGTGAGCAGTGGATGGAGAGGCTAGCAGTCCTCTCATGGATGATGCTTGTATACCTGTAGACATTGACATGACTCTTTCAGTCATGAGGTCGATCAAAACTTCCTGAACAACTTTTTCTACAACAGTCAATTCGTCCAACATACACACTCAGGGTTAATAATCTCAAGTTCGGGGGGTAGATTAGACATAGTAATGAGATAGAGAGCAGAAGCATGATGATGATTGTATAAACTCAACTTAATCCGTGGGCTAAAATTCTCAATTAGCAAAAGTGTTCTCGGTGCATGGCGCGGTGGGATAAATAGGTAACTCAATAACGGGTCACTTGCAACGGGTATGAGGCCTTCATTAACTCGGTTCTATCCATTATGGCATGGTCCCAATGGTTGGATGGCAAGTTGGCTGGCCATAAATGGATTTATATCCATTCGGAGCATTGATCTAACAGTTATAATGTCCCCAACGGCTATATTGCTTCGCCATGGTTGAGTGCCATGTGTCGTTTTTCTGATATCCCAGCGAAGCTCAAATTTTGAAAATTTTCCTTCTGCGAGGTTCCCTCTGGAGCCTTCTACAACTTATCGATCTTGGCTCTCTTCTTACTTATCTTTCTAGCCTTCTTTCCAGTGAGCTTCGTCTCGGTATTCCTTTTTCCATTCTGATTTTTGTCTTCTTTTGACCTAGTCACTTCGCGTTGTTGATATTCTTCCCTACGGTTCTCGGATAATACTTCTTCTTTGTCTAGGATAGGTACTTCAATCATCTATGGATCCTCTAGTGTTCTTGAAACTTCGACATTCAGGTCTCTATTGTTAAATAGCTTCGATCCATTCTCCTGTTCTTCAATAAAGTGTGCAATCCTTCTAGTTATGAAATCTTTTAATTCTTTCTTCTTCTACTCCAAAACTTATTCTTCTTCCTTTTGTCTGGCTCGATATCTGTCAATCCAAGGTTTTCCTAATAACATGGTAAATGGGGCGATGTCCTTGATAAATTTAATAATCTCAAAATATTCTTATGTTGAAGTTCCATCAACATTCATAGGTATGCGAGTGAGCCTTCCACAAAGGTTTATCATCTTTCCTCTGAATAACCCTATTCCTCCTAATGAAGGGTTCATAGCAGGCTTCCCTATATCTTCCCAAGTTCTCTTTGTCATGATATTCACCTATGTTTCCTCATCTAGAACACAACCAATGTCGAAGTCTTCTATTCTTGCTTCAATACATTCTTTTTCCTTGAAAATCTCTGATAATCTGACATGTCGGTGGTCATTCAGGGTTTCTTTCATTTGTAACAATACTTTCTCTGATTATTTTAGGGGTTCTACTATTTCTAGATCTACCTTAGTGTTTTCTTGATTCGGATTCATTCCTTCCAGCTTAACAATCATTCTAGGGAAATCCAACACTTCATGGTCCATAGCTTTACAGCAAAGACAACTAGGTATTTTCCCAGGGCATTCCTTAGCAAGATGTCCCGGTCTTCTGCAACTATAACAGAGGGTTAATCCTCTCTTTCGTTTAAGTGATCCCCAACCTTTCCTGTACTGCGCGCTAGGCTCATAGGAGCTAAGCTGCCAAAACTTTTTTCTAGGATCCTGCATCCATTTGTTAGTCCAAACATTCTTTCTGTGCATAGGTATAACATATCTTTCACTATTCTTATCAGATCTATTCATATCAAATCTTATTTCATCTATTAATACACTAGTTTTCAAGCTAGGACATAATCTATCAAACATACCTAGATTCATACTTTTAAAACAAAAATTTCCACTAATCTTACTTTTTCAGAGAACAAAGCCTTCAGATCTAAAACTTTTTACTATTCTTACCTTTATCATAGCACATACCTTATAGAATGTTAGTCCAAACATTCTTTCGGTGAATAGGTATAACATATCTTTCACTATTCTTATCAGATATATTCATATCAAATCTTATTTCATCTATTAATACCCTAGTTTTCAAGCTAGGACATAATCTATCAAACATACCTAGATTCATACTTTTAAAACAAAAATTTCCACTAATCTTACTTTTTCAGAGAACAAAGCCTTTAGATCTAAAACTTTTCACTATTCTTACCTTTATCATAGCACATACCTTATAGATATTACCTCTTTTCTTGAGATCTGACCTCTTTTATTGGCACAGAGCTCCTCAGGTCAAGTAGAATGTTGCGCACTAGAGCAACAGACATATGCATAGAGCTTTCACAATCTCAGGTCGAATCTTTGCAAAAATCTTCTTCTTTCTTAGTTCCCAACAATCACAGTTTCAGGTCCGATATTGCGCACTTCAGCAGTAAATCTACACACATAAATTCTCTTTAGTTCCCATCAATCACAGTTTCAGGTCCCGATAATGGAACCATTTGTTGGCACAGGGGTAGACCCAGGGTTCAACGCTACAACAATGCACCAACAAAACCCTAACTACTGGCCCTTTCGACAACACCTACGAAGCAGATGAAGTCTCACCCGAGGTAGAGGCAGGGGTGATTGTAGGAATCAAGTGTTTGCAACCTTAGCTGAGACACAGATCTGTGATTATAATACTTAACAAAGAAATTAACATCAATAGTTCATCAATATTCAACGAATAACTACTACACAAATAGAACATAGCATCGCATCATTCACTTAGAGTTGATGTATTTAAGCACTCTATCATACACATGCATGTTATATCTAGCAGATTGAGCACTAAGCACCTTCATATAGGTCAGATCTAACATTTTTACACATCATTAGCACAAGACATAAGAATATTTATCTATCTCTATCAAAATCACTTAGCAAGAGAAGTTATAAACACATCAAGACTAGCACAAAGCGGAAAAACACAATGTTTACGTGGTTCACCCCCACCCTGGGGCTACGTCCACCAACTCTTCTTCTTTATTGTCTTCAGTCAATCGGTTACAAGCACAGAGCCTCAAAACCCTACTTCGCCAAGGACATGAGGTCTATGTAACTTGCTAGATCCTCCTTCCTTGCGTTACAACACAAAGCACTTCACAACCTGTTACAACCACTTGCACTTAGCTCTACGAGTCTCTCACAGTATGCACAAAGAATCTACAAGCCTTACTTGCACTTATTACAATATTACCTAGATGCACTTCTACTTTCTTTCATGGCCTAGCTTTTTATTTATACATTACAAAATAGGCCTAAACGTGGGTAAACCCATGAGCCAACATCCCATTCCCATTACATATTCCCAAATCCCAAAAATGACCCAAAAATGGGCTGAGATCTGTGATCTCTGATTCATCTTTCGCTCCTTCTTCGATAGGCTGTCGAAGTCCCAAAATAGGTCAAATTTGACCAGATCCCTCAAAAATTGGTCAAGGGACAACATGATCCCATGCAGGACTTCTATCGAAAGTCAGCAACTCACAGATAGCTGACACAATCTTTGGAAAACCCAAATCTTTCCAAGTTGAGGAGGATAAAATACTTGCAGAGGTTACCTTATCTACAATATATCAAAGAATTCCCCTTATCTGTAAGGGTGTAGAAAATGTAATTCAAGGCTCTACAAGATCATTCCAATCAAAGGAAACCACACTAGGACTTGGAGGGAGCATACTCGAAGAGATTGGAATGCCCCCCTATTCAGAATCTACAGGACTAGAAATGCTAAGGACATGGTCGAAATATCCATCACCCCCCAAAAGAAGAGTGGGTTTGACCGAATATTGCATAGACAATGTCACTTCCTTAGACTTTTCACTCTCCAAGAGAAAAGTGGGATCAACCAAAGATTGCATTGGCATGACCACTTCTTCAACCATTGGTTGAATAGGATGTGAGACAATAAGGTCAAGTGATGCATCACCCCAAAAAATAGGAGTGGTGTCGGTCAAAGATTGCATCGACAGGACCATTGGTTGAACATGATGCAACAAGACAATAAGCTCAAGAGATGCATCACCCCCTAAAAGAAGAGGTGTGTCAGCAAAAGATTGCATCAGAAAGACCATTGTATCAACCAAATAAGGGCTAGAATGTTTGGAAAACAAATACGAATCAGAACCTGAAGGGCCCCCAGGTAAGGACCACGCTTATTGTACCACAACAATCACAGGGAATAAACGAGCAAGGTGATCTCCTTGGAAAATCCTACAAAGGAACTCGGGCTTACATGTCTAGTCTTCTCAATCATATGAATTCCCCCAACATGACTTGCAACGGTTGGTGACAAACCTTCAACATGACTAGAAGAGGTTGATGATGAACCCCCAACATGACTAGCAGAGGTTGGTGATGGATGCGTAGTGTGACTAGCAGTTGTGCCCCCAACATGACATGCAACGATTGGTTGTTGGTCTTCGACATGACTTGCATATGTTTTTGACCTATCTCCAACATGACTAGAACAGGTTGGTGATATAATGCTAGTATGACTCACAGTCACTGGACTTGCCACAATTGGTTGTGGAATTTGAGACAAAGGTTCTAGGAAAGACTAGTTTTGAGAAATTGTGGGCTAGGAAGGGTTTTGGTATACACCATGGCCCTATACAGTAGGATAGTATCCTCCTCCAAATTGATTCATAAAGGGTTTTAAGGGCATCGTCATGAGGAATACGCTTGCAAAGAGAAAGCGACATGACAAGGGTTACTCAAGTGAGGATATATGTTTTCCCCAAATGAAGGAACTTCGTGAAGGGGGTTTCCCATACTATAAAAATGAATCCCCCTGGATGAAAAACTAGAGGAAATATGGAGGTCCTCCATGGGAAAATCGTTCATGGGAACAAGCATAGTGGAAGAAGGATAGATGGATGGGATGTGATAATTAGAATGGGATGTAATAATTAGAATGACCTCCCATTTGAGCACTTTCTCCTGGAAAAGTGAAGCTAGGATTAGATCAATATGAAGGAATATTCCAACCTCCTACTGTTTATGGATAAATTCGTGAGTGCGGACACAGACCAATCTCCCCAAGATCCACCTGGATCTGGAACAAACCGTAACAGAATACTACTCTTTCCCTAGATCTAGCTATTGAATGAACTAGGAGAAATAGATGGTGTTCATACCTTTTGAACACTCTCCGTTAATCTCTGTTGTTCCTTGCTCTGCTCCGATGCTCTTGTGTCGTCCAATCACAACAACACAAACCAATCACAGCAAAAAGCATTAATATATTCAATACCTAGTCTATACATGTGATCAAGGAATCATGTAATAAGATGACATCATCATTATGGGAAAGGGACATACTCATATATTGCATTAAATGAAAGAGAAATATACAACCTGAGCCTTGATGTTGTAGATCTCCTTTCGATGGCTCCAAGCTCTGACACACACACTTGCTCATGCATGAAGAAGTTCAACCACAAATGATCACTT
>JZKD02S2243015.1:348246-358250 GCA_000966675.3 Picea glauca
TATATATAGAGAGAGAGAGAGAGAGAGAGAGAGAGAGAGAGAGAGAGAGATGTTTATTTCTATTAGTATATATATTTTTCTATCATACTATTATTTCTTATAAGTATTATATATATTTTTTAAACTTACATAGTGTTACGCACTTTACATAACATCTTTATGAAATTTCAAAGTGAAAAACTTGTTGAGGCAATCAAGATGTCTTTGGATATTATATTTGTACTTTTCCAATAACACAAGAATAAATCAACAATAATAAAGCATAACCCTATTAGTCCCCCATCCTTAGAATGGGTACACCCAATTTTACAATAAAGGTTTTAACAAATTCTACAAAGAAATGATTGTTATTATTATGAAATTTACTTGGCAAAAAACTTTTAAATTTACCAGGTCGTTGATGGTTGAAACCAACTTGAAAGGTAGTCTAATATTGTTTTTCTTCTTCCCATTTACTTATTTCCCTCTCTAGAATAGTGCTCAATAGATTAGAAAAAATTATACTAACTATGGTGTGTATGTAATTGCTCGCTTCATTTATATCATCACCATTGTGAATAGGTGTCACTTTGCTACTCCATGATTTTGTAAGAAACCACTACCATAAACCTTGATTATTGTAAGCCCACTAATTTGATCATTTCACTTGTTAAACCATGAGGATTACTAGTATTTCCCTTGGGAAGAATATTAATTCCTCCTATATCTTCCTTCGAAATTTCCTTAGTTTTTTTTTTTGTGGGAAAGTCATTTTATAAATGTCCTTGAAAATTTCTCTATCTCCATAAATATTCACTAACTCATTTCGTATGGTCAAAATGTGGGATCTCGGAAAAAACTTCCACCAAACCAACTTCATTGCAATGAATCATTAATCAAGAAATGATAAAAAAAATGGCTAAGAAATGTTTAAAAACTTAATTTGTTGGATAAAAAAATTTGTTTGAGATCCAAACTAACATAAAAATGAAATCATGGAAGAAACGTCCAACCAACTAAAGCTAAAATTAATATTAAGAAGAGATGGCCTCCTTTAATGAATATGACCATTCTTATTGTTCCTAATGTAACAACTTAGTAATCATATTTAGGAAATGGATTTCAATAAAAACTAGATTACTAAAACTAACTAGACACTCATCTCATAAATCCAAACTAGACAAAGAAGAGACCGACATAGTATAATAGAGTGGAATTATTCTCCATTATGTTAGGGATTTTCTTTTTCATGTCATGTGAATTTTAATGACGGAAGCAAGAAAATTTCTTATATAGTGATATCAAATTTTACAGAATCCATGTGAACATTTGTTCATAGGGAAACTACAAGTTCTTATAGATAATGCTACAATGTGTTACGTGGTTAATGGTGTGTGTTTTCAAATTGCAAGGAGAGCATGAAGTGGAGGCCATGGTTGTAGTTTTGAAAGGCAACTTGTGGAGAAGGATGGTGGGAGTGACTCCCATGGTGAGTTTTATTACTTTTATTGTTAGATATATCTTGTTTCCAAACAATTATAATAATTTGGTTACATGATTATCATATTTGAGAGGACTAGTAGTGTGGCTGAATATGCAAGGAAGAGACAAAGTTCAATATTTCCTAGTATAAATCATTATGAACTAGGTAAAGATGAACATTGTCAATGGAATATTACAAGAATGCAATTGTGTAATGGTAGAGACAAGGATTTACAAGAAATATATGTCATATAATCTTTTATGACTTGTACTTTTTCTCAAGATGAGCTATTTTCCATGTGAGTTATGACTAAGCTATCATCTTATGAAAGTTTAGTACATGATTTGTAATGGCTTAGTAAGATTTTTTGTTTTTACTAAGTTGGAGAATGAGCAATGTCATTTGGAAATTTCTAGTGAATCTTTTGTATTTAAAGGCATTCTCAACGTTTCATTACATGGAACACATGGGAATATAGATGTTCGTGCAAATTTGTAGCAAGGGTGTGAAAATTTCTATATATTATAAGGGTTGTAACTTAGACAGAGATAAATATAGATTTGAAATATGAAAACCATACCTCAAAAATGGATTCACATGTTATTAAACCCTAGTCTTGATGTGGTAAATCCCACTCATGAGTAGAGTTCAACACACAAGGTGTTAAATACAAACTTCAATTGAATTTTCATTAAGAAAATTATAATCTCATATATTTTTACAATAAGACAACTAACTTAACAAATATATGAGAGAAATATTCACTAGATCCTAAAATCTAGCAACAAATCACAATAATAGAGCTAGTTGGAGAAATGCTCTCAAGTACTCCATGAGACTAGGAAACTAAAAGAATTCATCACAAAAATCCACAATAATAATCTCCTAATAAATAATAATTGCAAATGCTAAATACATATGAAAATGATATGGACTAGAATCCCTATCATTCCTCCCAAAAACATAATCATTTCCCATGAATGCTATCAAAATATATGGGAAGTGTTATTGTGGTCGATTTAGAATGAGCATTATGTAGATGTAAACCTTTGTTAGCAAGAAGTTTTATATTCCTGAACGAATCTAGTGAGACAAAGACTTGCAATTCAAATTACAGAAATAAAAATTTGTCTCAATGATGTGAATGAACCCAAATCCAAACAGGATCATAAGAGTGCTCAAAGAAAATTGAAATTCTCTCAACAAACAAGCTACTAAAATGCTATAACACCATACAAAATAGTGTGATCCAAATGATGAAGTTGTTGAAGTAGAACAGAGTGATTTTGAGTCTCCAAAAGATATTCCAACAAAAACCTAGCTTGGGGATATTGATTCCCTTAGAAATTTCAAAAAGAAGAAACATAGACTCCCATAGTCATGGATACCAAAGCATGTTTGTGAAAAATGCATAAAGGAGTGGGAAAAATCAACAATAAAGGTATTGTTCCAAAGAAGCCTGAAACGTTGGTGTTGAATACAATCTATGAAAGATAATTATGATCACAAATGTTAAGGGATTTTACCAAATATAGGCATGTAGCTAGCCATGTCAGACTACTTTGAATGTAGGATCTCATAGTTTCAACAAATTACCATTAGCCCAATGCTTTCCACCAAACTCCAATTTTAATCCAAATAATGGTGTTCACTATAGATATGAACATCATGATGCCATAACCACACCATTGAGCCAAATGTACATATTTAGATCCATAGAAAATAGGTGTTGATCCAATACCATAATGTGTAGTTCCTCCCATAATATTTGAAAGGAAACAGAGAACCATTTCCCCAAAGAGAGGTGGGGTACTTGAAGCACTTGCAAAGGATAAAAAGGCATTTTCCAAATATGCATTGCACCACTTGCAAAGAAGTAGTGAGAGTAAAAGTACAAAAACACCAATATTCTAAAAGAAAGTTTCCATAACAAATTTAGTTCACCAACAACCTTCACAACAATCTATCTAACTCATGAAATAAGACCATATTTGTCGAGATAACCTACCATTGAAATGAGTGAAACAAACCATGTAAGAGTGTTCCCATTTACTGATTCATCCAAAGAATCATTCCATGTCACAACACCTATGTAAACAAGGACAGATAAATCAAGTATTTCTATAGTTACAACACCACCTTCAACATTCCCCCAAGTATCCAAAGGCCAACCATGACCAATAGTGTGTCACTCATGATGATCTCATTCTCTGTTTTTGGCCCTATATTTTTCATCTTCTCCTTGGATATATTTGGTTCATTGGGGATGCTCTTGAAAATGGGCGGATATATCACACAAATAAGAAGTAAAACAACTATCAAAGTAACCTAACCTAGCACCATAACCGCTAGTTCCTATTCCATCTATTGGATCATGTACTCGATGTCCCTTGTGGAAATATTCATGCTCAGGGGATTAGCTACCATGGTTGTCAAGAACATGACAGAGGAAATCATGGGTGTTTGGAAGGAGTTGAGCATATGTGTTATCACCATAAAATGGCTCACCACAAATACATACAATGGATGAAGAAACAATTAACAAAAACACAACATACTACCAATATTCATGGAAGGATTACACTCAGTTTGGCAAGAAAATCATAAAACTATGTAAAAGTGGTTCTGGAAATTCATGCACATTCAACAAAAGAAATGCACGCACATCTATATGGGCTAACATGGTGTATGACACACATGGTGCATGGAGTTTGTGACTGGTAGTCAAAAGACCTGTGTGTATATATAAATTGAGCATCGATGAGTTTGGTTGGGCCTCAACCACTTTTGGGATGAAGGGGATCTTCCCCATACCTAAAATCTCCCCCAAATTTCTTCTTGGGATCACTGAAAAGGATGGGAAGTACCTCCAAGGGCCTCCCATTCACATTTGGAACTAGTTAAGAAAAAACTTGCCATCCTCCAATAAATAAAGGGCCATTGTATGCAAAATATAAGAAGCATTTGAGTATTGTTATGCTGCTCATTTTTAGCTTTGGGAAGCCATCTTCCTCTTAAAAAGATTTTGGGAATTCATAGCAAGTGTTAGGATTCTCTCCTCTTGAGTAGTCCATCACTCTTTTATTCACCATTTTCCTTTGTTAGCCATTCATAGTATAAAGAAGACTTTGTAACTGGAGACTCAAGAGCCTTCCCAAGGAGGGAGAGGGGACTGATAAGTTCCTATATTTCTCCAAGGAGTATCAATTTGAATAACAGTTTACTTGGTATATCTCTCTTGTGTTTTCTATGTGAATTCATTTCAAGTTATTACTTTCTTAGTTTATATTTATTTCATTCTTGTTTATTTATGTTAGTTGAGCCACTAACCAACTAACTCTCTAATGTTCTTTCTGGATAGCCTAACTAGATAGTTAAGGGACCTCCTTTTGCTCACCCTTGTGAGAAAATGAAACCAACATATTGGCTCCATACTGGGGATTTGAATCTAAATTCTCCCCGATTAGGTTGTTAGATTTTTATTTCTTACTTGTTTGCATGTGTAGGGATCAAAACCGGCCTAATATCACCCTTTGAGAGTAGTATTTCACCCAATAGTAAGAGAAATTTTTCAAAGTTGTTTCCTGCCAACTTCTCTTCATGCACGCAAGTTCAGGATGAGCAGACGCATGATCCACACAATTTTGTTCTCTTTCATGACTCTCCAACCGCGCGGTCTGTGCACCGTGCACAACTTTTTTTATTATGTCATGCACATGTCTTAATTTTGAAAAATTGTAAGGCTTGAGTTGCCCACTGCCACTTAGTAGTTTATATTTGATTTTAGCACTTTGTAAAATATAGTACAAGCAGGTTGAGATCTCATTCTTGCATACATAAACCCCACATCACACATAGATAATTAGGGAGATTAAAAATAACCACAATATCTTTGATTTCCTTGGTTTCCACGTGGATGGCTTAAAAGGTTTTTTGCATTTGAATCTCAGAACTAAGATTTCATTTTACAAAGTAATCACATTAAACTAGGACTAGAAGACCATATAAACCAATCTTAGAGTATGCTCTTTCCTTGCACATTAGTGTGATCTTGGAAATCATAAAAAAAGGTTGCATAGATAAGTCTCCATCTCCCTTGGTAAATCAAATCACTTGAAAAAAGAGGCCAATCTTCTCAACTTGTTGAAAATTAATCTTAAAAGAGTTTTAAGGGCCCATATGCCCACATGCATGCAATTCTAGGGTAATTTTCAAACTTTTTAGAGTAATTGACCTAAGGAGTTTAAAGAAGTTGTAAGGGCCCACACATGCCTACATGCTCACAATCTAGGACTAGTTTCAAGTTTTCTAGATTACAAAATGTCTTAGGAAGATAAAGGGTCGAAGTAAGGATTATCATATCCTCTATTATAGCTTAATATTTCCTTTCATTTACAAGGGTCATTTTGAAAAAAAATAGTAAGTTATCTAAACAAGATAAGTAAAGGACCACACAATGTCCAACATGCTAAAATCTTGAATTAAATTTATTAAAAACTTGTTTCACCATCACCACTCCTTGCACACACTCTCACTCACTCAAAAAACTTTTTGTTGGATACTTCAAACTCTTGTGGGATTCATTTGTTTAGAAAAGGGTCTTTTGTGCACACCTTCATAAAGAATGAAGTTGGTCCATGACGCCAACTTCACACACCTCTTTCAAATTATAAAACCTATCAAATAGTTGGCTTAGGTTGATGGATATTTGGTATGTATTGTTGGTTGTCATTGATGTCAACCATTGGAGAGTGATATTGTATATTGATTTCAACCCTTATTGATTGATGTCAACCCTTGGAGAAAGTCCGGTAGTGAATTCTGGTAGCACAAAGGTTTGGGTAATGGACCCAATGTTATTTCATGTATAATATTATGAGTTTTAATATAATTTAAGGTAATACTATTCTAGATGGATAGTACATTTCATTCCATTTCTGGTGGTATGTGTAACATCACATAACTCCTCATGGTTAGAGAGTTATGGCCATGAGAAGTTGGATACCCCAGGTTTGGGTAATGGACCCAAGTTTGTTTGATGGATAATGGTATGAGTTTTGATATATTTTTAGGTAAGAATATTATATATTGATAGTACATCTCATGCTATTTCTAGTGGTATGTGGAACGTCACATAAATCCTCGTGGTTTGAGAGTTATGGCCTTACGAAGTTGGAGGACCCTCATATGTTGGTTTGAAGCACCAAAAGCTCAAAGAAGTCAAAGAGCTTGCAAAGAAGAAATTATCATTTAAATGATAAAGTAAAGTGACAAAGTCAAGAAGGATTATTTAAATAATAAAGTGAAGTGACAAAATCAAAGAAGATTATTTAAATGATAAAGTGAGGTGACAAAGTCAAGGAGGAATATTTAAATGATAAAGTAATGGAGAACTTTCTAATTAACCCTAAAAATGAGGAAAATAGGTTAAGTGACCTAGAAGATGGAGAGTATAAATAAGAGGCAAGGCTCTCTCATTTTACATCACACTTGAGAATATTGAATATATATAGGTGATTGAGGTAACCAAGGGATATCTAAACCTAATTTCATAGGGAAAGTGAATAAAAGAAGGTTGGAATTCAAGGGAGGATAAATTCTTTTGATGATGCTTTCTAAGGTATGTTATTTACAGGTCATCTCACCATTTTTGTAATAATTGTTTTTCTAGAATGATTCAAACCATGAAATTGTTATTCCATTGAGGAAACATATCCAAGTATCTATTATAAAAAATTCAGCTTGTGGGTATTTGTATTTTTGGAGTTACACTTCGTGGAAAATAGGGTTTGTGGCTAGTCCTGAAACTAGTCTAAAACAGGTGTTTCGGGTAAAAACGTCATAACTTCTTCATAATAGATCCAAATTTAGTAAGACAAAATGTGTTGGTTAGAGTATAGTCTTTAGTATTCTTTGTAACATTTTCATATCGATTCATCAAATATTCCATGCAGGGTACACTCTACAAGGTCGCTCTCTAGAATAAGCCAGAATTCAATAAGGTATGTGATTTTTGCTATAACTCTTTTTTTGAGAGGTTAAAAGTAGTGAAACCTGGAGGAATTGCATAAAACACATTGAATAAAATTT
This sequence comes from Picea glauca, assembly GCA_000966675.3. Taxonomy (NCBI): domain Eukaryota; kingdom Viridiplantae; phylum Streptophyta; class Pinopsida; order Pinales; family Pinaceae; genus Picea; species Picea glauca. The sequence continues at coordinate 355,799 of JZKD02S2243015.1, forward strand.
TGTATCATTTTCAGATCTTTATTCATTATAGTTACATAGTTATGATTATTTCAAGTTAGGATTGTTGACTAATCCAAAACTAGTCATGTGAGACTAAAGAAAAGTTTGATGAAAATGCTAGTCTCTTGTTGTTAAAGTTAAGGAGTGTTTGCAGGTATGTGATCATATAAACCAATTCTATTATAGAGTTACAAATCATATTTGGATGATAAAATTGATGAAGGATTTTGGTTGAGGTACATGTTGGGTACATGGTTGAAACAAGTAGTTGATGAGTTGGCACATACATGAGGTGTATAGTGTATGATGTTGGTACATCTTGATGAGTCATCATTGATGAGTAGTTGATACATGATTGGTACATACTTGGTACATGGTTGGAGGCACTTTTTAGTAGTATTATTGACACATGGTTTATGGATGATGTAGCATACTTGTATTGGTATATTATTATAAGCACATATTGATCTTGGTGATGATTATGAGTTGTTGTGTTATGCTTGGTTGATGCACATCTTTGAGAGTTGTATTGGTGATTGATCTTGGTGAGTAGATCTATTTTGGTTGATAAGATTGATGAGATTAATCAAGACTTCATGATATTATAGTGATAAATGGGTCATCATTATGGAAAGTTGCACAAGTAGATTCTTGGACAGTATGGAAGAGAGCATGGATTCATAGATTGGTTCAAAGAGTGGTTCAGAGACAAAGGAACATTATCATAATGGATGATAATTACTCAAGAAATGGCTCGAACAATGCTAATGGATTCCAAATTGACATATATTGTTTGGACACATGACGTGCATACAACAGTTCACATTCAAAATAGAGTAATGCTTAGAAACAACAATGACAAAACTCCCTACAAACTATGGAAAGGAAGCACAGACAACAACCTCTACATCAAGGTAACTTAAGGTAGTTTTTATCACTGAAATTTCATCTGCACATGGCGACAAGAACTCAGCATCAGCAAAACAGCAATGAAGTCACTCATGGCACTGAATTAATTTCACATCACTCAAGAAGGGCAAAAACTATACAAAGTAACCAAAAATTGAAAGGTGTTTTACATCAGCTTGATGCGTGCACATGCGCGGGACAAAAACGTGTTTTGCGCGCATGCGCGCCCGACACGCGACTGTCCACACAAAAAGCCGCGCATCTGCTAATACGACACATTAATTGCATAGGTCGGCCTCCCGACCGCCTACAGACCGGCCCCCAAGGTGATTTGACCCTCAAATCAGAGTCGGCTCTGCAAAAACAGCAGACTAAATGACCTAAGTGAACCCTAATGCGCCCCTATTCACACCTGGAGAAGGTTACAGAACCGCCCTTGAAACTGCTATAAAAGGCTGTGAGGTCTCATTGTTTCAACAGGGAATTTGAAGCATTGTTACGTTGTCCAGATGATTCAGAGCTCAACCTTTGACAAACAACTCATCAATAGTGTAACCCAGAGTTCTTTCATCACTCAGTTCAGTTCTATTCAGTTGTAAGGAAAGCATCGTGTTGAGGGCCCCGAAGAGCCTTCCGCTGGAAGGAGAAGGAACCCCTGGTCCCTCTCTTCTACGTGCGCTCTGGTTTCAATAAAGCACCTGCCTGAAACCTTGAACAAAACATGTGTCTGATGTTTAATGTTCCTTGTTTATTTTTGTAATGTTATTTTCTTTCAGTTCGTAGTTAGATTATAGTTTGTTTCTGTTTCTGTTAACCCTTTTGCTCCACAGCATCCTGTTCTGCCCTGCCAAGCCCAACAGGGCATGCTAGTGTTCCTATTTTTTCTCACCCGGTGACGATTCGAACGCGAACAAATTGGCGACTCCGCTGGGGATTTTTGGTATTGAATCCTCCCTCAATTGGGTTTAATTCGCTTTCCTTTTTGTTTTTATTAACCTGCAGGCCTCCGCCGACCTACTAGACAGTCGATTCACAGGCAAATCAAGAGAAATTCATTCAGAATTTCTTTCTCGGTAATTTATCACAAACGCGCGGGTATTTCGCCACACAGGCGCGTGCATGCGCTGGAACTGTCATCTTTTTGCCGCGCGCACGCGCCTCTGTCTACAGTGACAGCCGCGCATTGGAACTAAAATTTTCATTGTAAGGTTTTGATGTGGGGAAAGTCAATTTCTTCCTCAACAATGATGTATGCATGCTCTAAATACTGAACCACTTAGACCCCTCAACTTATAAAGGGGATAGTCAAGCAAACATAGGCACTTAGGTGGATAAAAATCATTTTTCCCTTATTTATTTTTCACCACGTAGATGGCTTGCTTTGATTTATAATTTAAGTGGAACATCAAATCACATCTAAAATCACATTCGGGACTAGAAGTTGCAACTACCAATCTTGAGTATGCTCTTCTCTCGCGCCATCAAGCAACCTTGAGAATCAGAAAAAGATTGCGAAAACGATCTCATCTCCCTTTAAAAAAAA
>JZKD02S2243015.1:407406-423271 GCA_000966675.3 Picea glauca
AGATGAAGTGATAATATGAGTCTAAATACAGGTGATCAAGGGTATAATAATGGCAAAAAGTATGGGCAAAAAGGGTACATTGTGTGGTCCTAACAGACACCACCCCACAATAAAGGCTAGATTGGTTCCTCTGATCGCTCATTCCTACCCTTGCCAAAGATGTGGCCACAACCCTCCCCCAAACTAAATATGAATCCATAATTAAGGAACAATTGTTTCACCTTATCTACTCCCAATTAAAGTACCTATACACATTCCTTCCAGATGCTCCTTATTCTTTTCCCTTCGGTCAAGACAAACCTGGAACATCGCACATTGTTGATGGGTTGATTGGATCCATGGCTCATATTCAACCACATGAATAATTGATACCCATAAATAGAACCAATCCATACCTTCAACCATATGGGGGAGCTTCATATTACCCTCCCCCACCCCCACCACCATTCATGGCACCTCCCATTCCCCCCATGGGTACTCATCTACCCACATCGCTTCCCCAACCAATCCTTGTCCTGCAACTGGTTCCTCCACCAACAACTTCCTACCCACCTAGTTATATTGGAGCCACCACCACTTATTACAACCCATATGGACCCCCACAAGGTAACCCATACTATCCTTTTCTAGGTGCACCACAACCTGTCACACCCCCACACGGAAAACACCAGGAGGGGGTCAATTTTATCCAACCTTCCCCTCTTCAATAGGTTCAAGCTTTTTAATAGTTGAATATGTCCAATCCCACTCACCAACCCAACAATAACTGGAAGAAAGGAAATAATAGGAAACAGGGACAAGGCAGGAACTCCCCTCAACAAAACCCCCAAGCTAGGGGAAGCCAATGCTAACCCAACCAAAACCCCCAAGGAGGAGATAATAATTTCCAACCACAACAAGGGATAAATAACAACCTTTGAACCAATTACCTTGTGCACTATGTGTAAAATATGGCCATTACACTTACCATTTCCCTCAAATCATCGACTATAAATGGATGAACGATGCCATGAATCCTCAATGGGCTCCCAACCCTCAAGGTCCACCTCAAGGACCTCCCACTTATATACCACCACCACTACTAGCGGTATTACAAAACCCTATCCCAAATCAATGAGTCATTAATACTCAACCAAAGGGGGTCCAACGACCACACCCACAAGGGTGGTTTCCTCCACATGAAAAAACCCATCCAGGGAACACCACCGACTGCAGTATCCTCCTCACTACTAAAGAGGAAATCCTCTTACAAAATCGCATTCGCCAATATGGTACATCCCATGATCCATTACCTATCACTTTGGGTGCTCCCCAACCACCAATTAGACAACCATTGATGATCCCTCATCCTAACACTGAAGCCATCACCTGCATGCCTCGCACACCTTTGTGCAGGAATGTGCATAACCCTCATGCTAGGGTCACCCATAGCTACAATATTATTGATGATCTCACTCAATCACCCATTGTAATATTAATTATGGAATTCCTTCATACATGTCGTTCCAAACAAAAGGAATTACTTTCATAGTTGGGGGTAGTAGATCCTACAAACATTTGTCTAATCACATTTGATTTGGATAGAGAAGATCCCTGAATCCCATCATTAGTCGCATTCCAAATTCATGTGAAAATCCGAAATATCACAGTCTATCAATGCATCATTGATGAAGGAGAATCCACTTGCATCATGTCCAAATTAGTATGGCAACAACTTGGTTCACCTGAGTTGGTCCCTTCCACCATCATGCTTCGATCTTATGATGGTCTCCCATCCCAACCAGAAGGCATGTATCAAAACGTTTCAGTTGAGATGGGGAAAAACAATTCTCATTGACATAGAAGTCATAGATGCCCAATTGGATTATAATATCCTCTTCGAACAAAGCTATATGTACGCCATGTAGGTCATACCTTCCTCAGTCTTTCATACCATGCTCTTCCCTCACAATGGGAAAATTGTGACCATTGATCAATTAACCCACCATGAACCCAACCAATCAGGGCACATTGATAACATCCTACCACTTATTCACTCGAGTGTCAACCTTGTCCCAATGATGGACATTGGATGAGGGTTGTTTCATGATCCATATTTTATTTGTACATACCAAGAATTCACACACCCCAATCCCACCATCATCGTCGTGTGCATTGTCACAGTCGATGGAGTAGAGATACCAGACCCCCGTCCATCGAAAACTCATCAGACCCCACCACCACTCCTTCCCAGCTCACCCTGATACTTTTTGAATAACTCCCCATACAGACTCCTCAAGATGGAACATTGGAGATTCTACCACCCATGGGTCAAATCCCCATTTGGCACATAGTCCCATAGGCCATCACCCAAATACCCTTATTTTATCCTCCCCCAGGAGTAACAACATATCAAGTTGTTGCTACCCTCACCTTACCAAATATGGTCATCGCCATCCTTGTATGGTATCTAGAACCACCAACTATGGTACCAGGTTTGTCTCTTCCACCAAATCCTGCGGCCCCACTACCATGATCAATGGCTCATCCATCCACTCACCCAAGCGGTCACACAGTTGGAGGTAATATTACCACCACAGGAAATGCTACCTCAGGAATGGGGGGCAATACCACAAACCAACGTAGCACACGCAAAAAAAAATAACCTTCTCTCCCTTCGCCACCCTGCATACCACCCCCATGCGCATTATGCAACACCATTGGACTCCCTACCAATCTCTACCCCACCCTACCCAAGTTACAGAATCCCATTCCAAAACCCCTGAGTACACCACTACTCCCTACACCAGTCGCCCCAATGGCCTCCCCAGAAGATTCTTCCTCCAAACCTCTCAGTTTGAGAACCAAGCATGCTTGCACCATTTGTTCTCAATACAGCCATTACACGCACCATTCCCCGACCCTCCCTCAGTTTTAGGACACCCTTGCAACATTGTGTCAAACCACCTTACTCAAATCATCCCAACCCATCTCCTTGGTATAATCAGTCATTGACATTATCTATGTCTCTACCTCATTAAAAGAGTGCATTTGATGCCCTTGTGGACTATGTTACTAGATGGACCATTACACATATTGTTTTCCACTCATCATTGAGGGACGCACACATTGGAGGGCCTCCATCCCACCCATTCAACCAAGTGTACCAATCCTGGTGAACCTAAAAGTGAACGATCACCATCCAGGAAGTCATGGAACACCTCCTGCATGGCTCAACCCCCATCTGTTGACCCATCTTACCTTTCTACCATGATGTGAGGACTTCCCCCCAAACCCCCCCAACTCTCATGTAACACCAACTTATGATATCCCCCCTCCTTCATACCATGGTACAAACAGTTCATATATGTATATTTGGTTTATAACCTCTACCGACTATCTCTTGCCCCATCCCGTAGGTGCATATACCTCAAGGACGACTGACGACATCCAACCTTCACCAATCCCCCCAACAAATCTCGACACCCTACTCCCAATAGTTACAGATTCCTTGTACTCCATCACTTTTTAGTCTGATGAAGAAATCTTAGAATTCCTATGCACACCTTATTACCCATGGGACAATTTTCATCATCGATCCCTTTTTCTATCACACAACGCCTTTTAGCCATCAATAGATACCCCTGTCTATACCATTGAAGCTAAATATTTCATCCCTTCTGGCCATGTAGACTGGTTCAAGAAACCAATACTCACCCCTAACGTGTTTGAAGAAGGTAACATGGCCAATATCTCACCCACCATCAAAATCAACATTTCAATAAAACCCAATGTCGTGGAATAAGTCACCCTGGGGGAAGCATGCTTAATAGATGAAATAGTAGAATACAAATCCCTATTCTAGGAATATCAAGATGTGTTTGCCTGGTCATACACTAAAATTCCAGGTTTAGACCCAACAATTGTTGAACATCACATTGACACTTGGCCTAACGTTGCCCCTATTCACCAAAAGTAATGCCCCCTTCACCCCTCCAAATCCATGGTGATTAAAGCTGAGATCAACAAACTATGTACAGTTGGATTCATATACCCCATTGCATACACATCATGGGTTTCCAATTCGGTTCATGTCAATAAAAAATAGGGCACCATTTGATTTTGCAGAGACTTCCATGACCTCAACCAAGCTTGTCCCAAATAAAACTTCCCTACCCCCTTCATCGATCAAGTCATTAATGCTTGCATCGGTCATGAATTCCTCTCCCTCGTGGATGGATTCTCCAGCTACAACCAAATCCAAATACACCATGCAGATCAATACAAAACCGCATTCACAAACCCATGGGGCACCTTTTCCTATCACGTCATTCCCTTCAGAATAAAAAATGTTGGGGCCACTTTCCAATGCGTAATGACATATTCCTTTCACGATCTCTCTCACATCATCCTGACCTACTTAGATGACCTCACCTCTCGATCCAAGAAACGTTCCCAACAGATGGAGGATCTACAAATCGTCTTTGAATTTTTTCAAAGGTACAACATATGGCTCAACCCGCTTAAATGTGTCTTTTACATCACTACAGTTCACATGTTGGGATTCATAGTATCCCAATAGAGCATTACCGTAGAACCCCTTAAATTTCTGGCAATCAATGAGACCCCCCTCCCTGAAACTTCTGCCAGTTTCAAAGCCTCCAAGGAAAATAAAACTTCTTACAACATTTCCTCCCTGACTATGCCATTCATTCCCAAATATTCCTACAACTACTCTATTTTGACATCCCATTTCATTAGGACCATCATGCCCAAGCCTCCTTCAATTCACTCAAAGAGGAACTCAACAAATCCCCCTTGATCAATCCCCCATACTATGATAGGAATTACATACTCTACCTATCAGCCTCTGACATTTCAGTGGTCAGAGTATTCATTCAGGTTGATGATGACCAATGCAAACATGTTATATACTACATTAGAAAGAACCTCTAGGGGCCACCTCTCAAGTACAATCATGAGAATAAGCTAGCCCTCGTAGTCATTCTCACATTTCAAAAGCTACGCCATTATATCTTTCTTTGCACCACCAAAGTAGTCGTGGACTCCAACCTCATGCATTACCTCTTGAGTTGTCACCAAATCAATGTCAAATTTTCTCACTGGATCGTTATTCTTTGAGAATATGACCTAGGGTTTACCACCCCCAAAAGCAAGAAATCCCTCATCCTCTCCTAACTCCTTGTAGGCTTTCAATATGACTTTGCATACCCCCAATCAATGAGGATTTCCCTAATGAGCATTTATTTCTCATATCATCAATAGACCCATGGTATGGTGATATTTTGGTCTATCTATGATCTCAAAAATGTGGTCCCCACCTATCCTGGGACGACTGTAATCGTCTTCAACACCAAGCCTCATGGTACCTCCTCATAGGATATTTTATTTATTATAGAGACATCGACACACTCCTTTGACGATGCCTCACCCTAGAAAAGGCTAAGAATCAAGATAGTTCTGAATGACTACCACAATGGCTCATGCGGTGGTCACTTACTTGGCATGTCCACTGCCCAAAATATCATTCAGGTGAATTACTTTTGGCCCACGTTGTTTCGTGACTTCATCCACGTAGTTGAGTGATGTGACAAATTTCAGTTATATGCACATAAGGCTCAGGCACCACCTGCCCTCTTGCACCCCGTAATCATGGCTGGCCCCTTTTGTAAATGGGGCATCAATTTCATGATATGAAACCCTCCATCCATAAATGGACACAAGTACATTGTAGTCGTCATTGACTAATTTACCAAATGGAATGAATCAATACCCACGTTCAACACAACGACGTGTTTTTTCTTCAACCATGTCATCTCTCTCTTTGGGATCCCCCTACAACTAATCTCTGACCATGGAAAGAACTTCAAGAATGAATTATTCATGGAGCTATCGACCAAATTAGGATTCACCCATGAGTTCACCTCGCCCTATTACCCACAATCCAATGGGAAATTTGAGGTCATCAACAAGGTTCTTAAAACTATTCTTCAACACATAGTTGAAAAAAACAAGACCAATTGGCATCATATGCTTTTCCCAAATTTATGGGCATATCGAAAACTGTCAAAAAACCATCGGTTTTATGTCCTTCCATTTTGTCTAGAACATTGAATATGTACTCCCTATTGAGTGCAAAATGCCAACGTTTCACACCGTGATCAAGCTCTTACCCAACACACCGCCACTTAAGCAACAATTGTTCTCCCTCGAATCACTCGATGAAGATCGACAGACATCCTTACATAATAATGAAGCAGCAAAAAAGTGGACCAAAGGCACCTTTGACCGCCATGTTAACCTTCGGTCATTTACCAAAGGCAACCTTTTGCTGCCTTACGATATCACCCATGATACCCTTGGCCATGACAAGTTTGAATCCTTATAGTGAGGACCCTATGTCATCCCTCATTTCCTTACTAAGGGTGCCTACATATTAGGCCACCCTGAAGGCACTTCCCTCAAGGACCTGGTCAATGGGTTATACTTAAAACAATTCTACCCCTGAGTGTAACCGCTTTGCCTTAGGTTTTCCTTACTTTCCTAGTTTTTTTTAGTCTTTTTTGATATAGCTCTCTCATTATATGAGCCCAATCTAGTGTCCTTGTGTCAATATATGAAATCCTCATTCACTTATCACATCGGGTACGTAGACGAAGCTAGTCATTGGATCAAGAATATTTCCTCGACGGCCTGGGCCATTTACACCCCCAACCATGTGTTGCTCCACTCCAGTGGCATATGCCTCGACCTCACCACCAATAATCAAGTTGAATATGTTTCCATCATTGGTCTCCTATCTGAGGCTAGTCACCTTCATATTCATCACATTAGCATTCTCTTAGATTCTCAACTCATTGTCCAGCAACTCAACAACATGTATCATGTCTATGATCCATGCCTATATCGCAAGTACCTACAAGTCAAACTTCTTCTACAGAATTTTGAGTCAATCACATTTTCTCATATTTATAGAAACCACAACCGGATGGAAGATAGCATGGTTAATCAAGTACTAGATTGGCATTTATCATATTAACATACATATTGCATTCATCCATAAAAAAATAAAACAAATACACTTATCAAATACATACACACATGTCCCAAAAGGTATACTCATATATATATAAATCACTCATGTGTTTGATACAAAAATACATACATATATGCATTATCTCCATGGCTGGGCCCTCTCATCGTATCTATATGAAGGGGGGAGTTCAAAATGACTCCTACATAATACAAAATCAATCCCATCCTGTATGAGGTCTTCCTACCACCTAGGGTGACCCTAGCTGCAGTACATCATCACTAGTTGATGGAGCTCTCCCGGGAGAAATATATGCAGAAGGAATATGCCCCATTATAGTCTCACCCACAATTGTTGTTGATCAAATCACTAACCACAAGTGTGGGTACCCACCAATGCATAAATCTAGGATACCCTTGTCCCAGATATGAAGCCATAAGTCCTCAGGAACTTTATCCAAGACACCCTCGAGGTGCCTGCTCATCTCCTCCATATCTCAGTCTTGTGCCCCAAGATTAACTCTACCTCAACCCTTGGTGGTCCTACTACCATTGAATGTGTCGGTCTTTCCCTCACTGCATGTGATAGGACTACCCATGAATCATCAAACCGACAATTCCTCCTGGGTCGCCCCTCCTCTACCTTCTCATCAGCCAACCCCGAAGCAACATCTACTTCACAGCCACCGGGTCCCACATCTGCATGAACAAACTATTGATATTATGGTAGTTGCGGGAGGTATTAATATCCATATGTAACCTTTTACTAGAATAAAATATTATGGAAGAAAGAGAAACCCTAAACAGATTTGTGAAAACCCTAGAAGACAAGACAACTCAACAAAATAAGTAATATTGAAGTATTACATGCAGAAAAAGACAGGTCGACCCTGCTTGAAGAGACACATGTTCACCTAGAAATATTAGTATAAATAGAGGATGTCTTGGCTCATTTTTTCACTCACTCACACACTCTCAGTCTCTTAGAAACAATGTGCAAGTTTGGAGGAGGAGGAGGAGCAATTGCAGTTGCACAGTTTTATCTTTTTCAGTCTTTCTAATACTTTCTCTTATGCACTACCCTTGGCGAAGATGCACTCTCTTATTTATCTGTTGGTTATGATATGGCTACCTGGAACCATTATTTCCTTCAAAGGTTAAGGTGCTCAAGGGTGGCTTTATACATATGGTTGGGTGGCAATGGACAACATTGTCTATGGTTAAACATGCACATCAAACATTATTCTAATAGGTTATGATCCCACAACACCTTCAGGACATTCTAACCACTGGAAGGTAGCGTGGAAATTATTTTTTAATGATCCATGTGGATATTGGTGGCCACCCACCTTTTTCAACTAGCTCAAAACAATTTTCTGGCAATTTTGGCAATTTACTATTTTTAGCAGTTTTTAACTTCTGGGGCCATTTTGAGGGCCTAAATGAAGGATTTTTGGGATTTAGCTTCTCATAATGACCAAATACTCTAATTGACCCCCCAAAATGAATAGCCCCGATGATACATTTCCAACAAGCTATCGTGCTCCCAAAACGGATATCATATGCCAAAGTTACGCCCCCAAGAAGTTGATACACCAAACTACCCAAAACAAGGTCCAAAAAAGAGTTGGCTTTTAATCTTTCGGGGTTAGGGTTTTGGATTTTCTTTATGATAAAAAGGCCTTTGGAGCCTCATTGTAAAATCATCTTCTCACATATGCGAGTAGTTGTCACATCTCTTCTCAGAGATAAGTTGCCACCATTCTAGCGAGTCTTTCACTCTGTATTTTACAGTCTTTGTACATTTTCGCTCATTAATAGAACATTATGTATTATTGTATATCTGTGTTTATGGTTGCATCTCTGATACATTTCTGTTATAATATTGGATATCTGAGATATCTCTGTACATTTCTTTATTATATCTCTTCTCTTGTTTCGTGCTGAAAATAATCTAGATCAGTTAAGCTCGTTGTGGCACAAGCTGCAGCTACAACTAGGGTTTCTAATTTTGCAACTGTAACAAACCCTAATCCAACTCTTTGGACACCTTCAATGAAGCATTGGACCTAATTTCTAGATATTCTAATGTACCCTAGCCTAGCACACCCTCTAGTGCCCTCAACAAGAAAAAATGTCAAGTTTGAGTTTTTGGGTCAAATTCAAAGTTTGACCGGTTAACGTCAATGGTTGACTAGTCAAAATCAAAGTCAAAGGTTGACTTTTGGTCAAAAGTTGATTTTTGTGGTCAAATTTTAAATTTTAGAGTTCTTAGCTTGTTCTAATCATTTTACCTTTTTTATTCAATTTCTAACCTCTTTTTGTCAAGATGGTGTCTATTTTCAGATTAGAAGATAAGTTGAACGATACTACAAATTTAAAAGGTATGCACTTGTATATTATTTTCAAGTTATATCATCTAGAAAATCATGAGTGTATTTTAAAGGGATGAATATTAAGATATCATGTCCAAGAAGTGAATTCAGTACATTCAAAGGAACAAGCGCACCCCCCCTAGCAATGAAGACTCTAGGTTTGATTATTTAAAATTGATATGTCTCTAGTTGTTATGGCATTATTATGATGTTATGTTGCATCTTGACATATTGAAGTTATGATCATTATACTATACCATTAATACTAGAGATACACTTGTTGATCTCCTCTCTAGGAGATATTCTTTTTCTTATGTAAATTCTTATTTCTTACGAGATGAAGTTGATCTCCTTTAGGAGATGTTCTTGGTTACTAACCTAGACTCCAGGAAGGATATCTTCCCTAGAGGATACCATGGAGATTTTGTTGTTCTTGTTTCTTGTTTCAGGAAATTCATAGAAGATAAATATGAGAGGGAGTCAAACTCAAAGGGATTCAGTGATCAAGAATAATCCATCACAGTTTTGTGACAATTTGTAGAATGCAAAGGGGCATGCAGCAGACGAAAGCATGGTCTAAGGATTCTCTCAGATAGAGGGAGTTGATTTCAAAGTTTGAGATGAAGGATATTGACCGAATATATTCGGATTGGAAGCATGGCTAGCACTAGATTATATCTTCAATGAGGAGACTGAAGAGGTTTATCATGATGGACAAGAATTCCATGGCCACACCTATGATGACACATCTGAGGAAGTTGTGTGATGGTATATACATTTGCTTTGCAGAGAGCACCTTGTTTCAGTATATGGTTGATCCATGAATGTATTATTGGGTTACAACACATCATGCAAGTACCTATGTTTTGGTATGAATAGATATGATTGATATTCGATGATGAAGTATGGCTGTCGAGATATACAGTTTTTGGATTGGAAGTGCAGAAGACAAATCTAGCACCTGGGGTGATACTTAAACTTGGGATCGATCAAGATTTCCATACAAGCAAGGAAGCAGATATCTGTAGCACTCAGTCATATATCATAGTCAGTGACGTAAGATATGAAGCATGGTGGATTTTCGAAGGATGTTGCAGGACTTCATCAGAGACATGGTGCAGGAAGGAGCAGTGAGGCTCCATCACTTATCCATAGATAAGAAGATAACTGGAATTTGCACTAAGCCTCTGTTTGGGATAAGATTGGAAGGAATGAATTTTTTTCCCTGGGGGATTATTGATGATTGTAGCATCGTGTTGATATTCCAATATTGATCAGGTAGACTGGATCATGTGGGAATAGGCCTAGATGTAATCTTCGACAGACTGAATATTTGAGTTGTTGCTAGATATCCTATGTGTGAATTGCATCGTGCCTTTGAAACTCTCACGAGTAGGTGAGTAGCTCCGATACGCATCGGGTTGACTCTATCTCCACAGGAACTAGGCTGCAAACCAAGGGAGATATGTAACATCTACATATGGAGTAGATGTTCCCCGACGTAGTCTTAAATAGACTGAATACTCTAGGTGCTTGAGATGAAATTCCATGTGTCCAATAGCATCAAGTTGAATACATTCACTGAGTGATCCTATGATAGGATCATTTTGATGTGTTTGTGGCTCCAATGTGGTCATAATTATTGTCATGGGACAAGAATGAACCAAGGTGCTAGACACACATGTCCGATAGCATCAAGATAAATGCATTCATGGAGTAATCTTATGAGAGGATCAACTATGAGGTGAATGTGGCTCTAATGAGGTCATGATTCTTGTCATGGGACAAGAATGACCTGAGGTGCTAGACACATGGTGGTGGATATGGATCATCAATATAGCTAAATGAGCCTCATGGGTATTTTTATTATATGTTTTGATTCCATATTGCTAACAGATGATGTTGATAGTAATGATGATACTCACAACATGGGTGTAGCCATGGGTAAGCACATCATGCTAGTGTTTCCCATGACGATGATGGTGAAACACACTATGAGGTGTAGCTCTAGTGTTCTCTAGCAAGTTGAGGCCCCTAAACGAGATTGACAGGTCTATATGGGTATGGCCATGTCTGACGTAATGATGCTACCAGTAGCATGATTTGTGTAACCATGATGAGAGGATCATGGCATAGAGAGATATTCTATGAAGACTAGAATGGAACATCATAGTTAAATACCTCCCTAGCTAAGAGGCAGTGTTGATATTATGGTAGTTGTGGGAGGTATTAACATCCATATGTAACCTTTGACTATAATAGAATATTATGAAAGAAAGAGAAACCCTAAATAGATGTGTGAAATCCTTGGAAGACAAGTCGGCTCATCAGAATAAGTAATATTGAAGTATTATGTGCAAAAAAGGGCAGGTCAGACCTGCTTGAAGAGACACATGTTCACCTGGCTAGATTAGTATAAATATAGGACATATTGGCTCATTGTTTCACTCACTCACACACTCTCAGTCACCTAGAAACAATGCACAAGTTTGGAGGAGGAGCAACAACTACAGTTGCACAATTTTCTCATTTTCAGTCTTTTTGGTACTTTCTCTTATGCACTACCCTTGGAGAAGATGCACTCTCTTGTTTATTTATTGGTTATGATATGGCTTCCTGGAATCATTCTTTCTGTCAAAGGTTAAGGTGCTCAAGGTAGGTATTATTCATATGGTTGGGTGACAATGGTGTAGCATTGTCTATGGTTAAATGAGCATATCAAACATTATTCTAACACAAACTAAAAAAGGTGTATCAATATCAGCAATATACACATTTGTAAACTCAACTACAAAGCATAAATACATAAGTATCATACATGAAATTTGGTCGTCTCAATCCTCCCCAAGTGGTAGGAAAATGCCTAGATGGCATAAAAAATCCATCCCGTGATATGGGAACTCATAAAATACCTGAGGGATCTGCCACCAGACCTGCTCGAATGTAGGGGTAAAGTAGTGCCCCATGGCCCCTCCTCCCTGTCAGGGTAACAACCCGCCAACCTCATCAGTCTTGGATCCTGCATCCAAAATAGCCTAAGGGTGTAGCAATACCACCCTCTCAAACATGAAGGCACATAGAACTGAGCCAAAGGAAAACTCACCACCTCTCATTGCTACACATCAGTCTAGTTGTTCCACCATATAGGCGTGCATCAATCGGGCCCACACAAACAACCAACCATTCATGGCCTACTCTGCAATCATCATATGCACACCCAAAATGTGTTGCATCCCTAATGACACATAGATTTTGACCACCATCACACAAAACACCTATACCTCGAGCAATTCAATCGAGCTAATGTTGATCGATCCACCACTCATAATTGCTCCCCCTTGTTGGTTATGTGTTATATTCTTTCCATGTGTGTGTGTGGGCACGTCAGATATGCAATTGTGTTTGGTGATCCCTTGTAGTAGTGCTCTATTAGTGTCATGTGCATTGGGCGCTTTCCTAGGGGGGTCCCTGGGGGGGCAGGTATGCCCCCCATGGTTATGTACAGTGCCCCAAAATATTTTTGTTTGGGCGGTTTTTCCTATTTTTAGCAGATTTTGCTATTTTTAGCAGTTTACTAAAAATAATCTTGGTTTTAGGGATTAGGGTTTTGGTATCTACGTAATACCTAAAAACATTGTATATTTTGTATAGTGAATGGTGAAATTCAATATAATGAATATAAGAAAGGTTTTCTCGGTTGAGGGTTTTCGGTATAAATCTCTGTGTACTATGTGAATGAGCCATTGATTAAATTTTGTTTTTCTTAAGAATCTATATGCATTGATTTACTTCACAGGTTTAAAACCTACATGTGGTATCAGATCTTGTTTTTGGCTTCAGAGGGACGCCTTTTTTGTTGAGGGTTTGACTCGGTCTTGATAGATCAAGTTTATATTGGGTCTGTGATAAACCTGTGTTTAGTGGGAGCTTTTGCAGTGGTGATTTGAGTGCAGAAAGAGGAATGGCGATTTATTCTAGAATTGAGATAGATAAGTTCAACGGTAAAAACTTTGAGTTATGGAAGCTGAAGATGGAGGACTTTCTTGTAGACAAAGAACAATGGATTATTGTGGACCCTGGTACATAGCCAACTGGTACGCAGCCTACTGGCACACAGACAACTGGTACACAACCTACTAGTGCACAAACTACTAGTGCACAAACTACTAGTACACCACCTACTAGTATGTCGAAGGAAGATTGGGAGAAGTTGGACAGGAGAGAAAGGAGTACTATTAGACTCTGCCTGGCAGATTCGGTGTTGTTGAATGTCTTAGGAGAATCTATAGCCAAGGAACTATGGGATAAGTTGGGGAATTTGTATCAATCAAAGTCCTTGGTAAACAAGTTTTTTCTTTGAAAGAAGTTATATCATCTTAGGATGGAAGATGGAGATTTTGTGACAGAACATCTAAATTCCTTTAATACTCTGGTAAGTCAACTTGGCTCTATTAATATTAGGATTGCAGAGGAATATAAGTGTATTACTTTGTTATGTTCTTTTCCAGACTCTTGGGATAATATAGTTGTAGCAATAGGTAGTACCACTCAATCTACATTGAATTATGAGGATGTAGTTGCATCGTTGTTATCTGAAGAGATGAGGTGAAAAATTATGGATGGTCACAGCACAGATGCTTTATTTATAAGAGGGCGTACCCAAGATAGGAACCCTGGTAATCCTTTGAGGTGGAGATCTAAATATACAGGTAGATCTAAGTCTCCAGGAAAATATTTGAGGAAATCTTGGAAGTGTGGTAAAACAAGGCATTATAAGAAAGATTGCAAGTCTAAGAAGGTTGAAAAACCAAAGGGATCTGATAGTACCTCTTTCACATAGGTGAAAACCTCCACTGAATAAGGGGGTGATGTTTACCTAGCATCTACAAGTACACATGCAGACTATGATGTATGGTTGATCAACTCAGGTGCATCATACCATATGACTCCTCATAGGGAGTGGTTCTCTGAATATGAAAAATATGATGGTGGTGATGTATTCCTAGTAGATGACTCGATAGAAAAAATATTGGGACGTGGAAGATTTAAGTTGTTGCTAAAAGACAGAAGGATTAGAACTCTCCCTGGGGTTCTGCACATTCCAAAACTAGCCAGGAGCTTAATATCTGTAAGCAAGATGGAAGATGCAGGAGTGAATACTATATTTGGAAAGGGCACTTGCATGATGGTACGAGGAGAAATGGTGTTGATGAGGGGAGTTTGGTGTGGAAATCTATACAAGTTGTTGGGAAGAACTTATACTAATGGGTGTAATAGTTTTGTTTTCCCTGAGCAGAGAAATGAAGGAGACAAGACCAATACTATCCCAGAAAATAAGACCATGTTGTGGCATCAAAGACTGGGGCATATTGGAGAAAAGAGCATGTGAACACTACACAGTAAAGGTATTGTTGAAGGTATGTCTAATAGCACTCTAGATTTTGATTTTTGTGAACATTGCATATATGGTAAACATATTTGAGTAAGATTCCCATCTGGTGCTACAAGAGCAAAGGGGATATTAGAGTTGATACGCAGTGATGTGTTTGGACCTGTTCCTGTTCCATCCCTAGGTAAATCTATGTATTATGTTTAATTCATAGATGATTTTTCAAGGAACACATGGATTTATTTTCTTAGAAATAAATCTAAGGTATTTGATAAATTTAAAGAGTTTAAGGCTCTGGTAGAAAATCAGACAGAGAAGAAAATAATGGTATTGAGAATAGATAATGGTGGAGAATTTTGCGGAAATGAATTTGAAGAATTCTGTAAGAAGTGTGGTATAGCAAGGCAGAAGAATACTCCATACACTCCTCAACAGAATGGAGTTGCAGAAAGGATGAATAGGACACTGATGGATAAAGCAAGGAGCATGCTCAGTAGTGTCGGGTTAGGAAAAGAATTATGGGCAGAGGTAGTGGGTACAACATGTTACATGGTCAATCGATCACCTTCATCAGCGTTGGATGGAAAACTCCACACAAGGTATGGTCTGGAAAGAAACCCTCTCTTCAACATCTTAGAGTGTTTGGTTGTGATGCTTATGTACATGTTCCAAAGGAAAATAGGAGTACGTTGGATAAAAAGGTTGCAAAGTGTATCGTTATTGGTTATAAAGATGGTGTGAAAGGTTATAAGCTTTGGAACCCAGAAACAAAGAAGATTGTTTACAATCGAGATGTTGTTTTCAGAGAGGTAAAATATGTCTCCAAACAAGAATATGAACCTGAGAAAATGGAGCTTGAGTTGGATGATGAAAAATCTGAATCATCTGAAGAAGAGGAAGCAGAAGAACCTCATACCCCAGTATTGAGGAGATCGGTGAGAGATAAAAGGCAAGCAGAAAGGTATAGTCCACCTGATTTCCGTTCCAATTTTTCTTTATCTATTACTGATGATGATCCCAGAACTGTCAGGGAAGCAGTGAATTCAGAGGATAGTAAACTATGGAAGAA
>JZKD02S2243015.1:440584-450969 GCA_000966675.3 Picea glauca
GAGAGAGATAAATGACTAGGGAAATCAAAAACTAGTCAGTAATGTACTCGCGTGACACATGGTTGGGTTATCTAACTACTACCACTATAACCCAAGGTATGCCAACATGACCCCTCACGCGGAACACAAGGCTATTCAAGGATTTTGAACCGGTCTTCACATAATAGAGTGCCTTAATAGTACACTCCACCACCGACTGTTCTACACCCCAGGGACAAACATGCACGCATATTGTAAACAAAACACATAGTTAATAAATACACATTGGAAATATAATTATAAAATGAAACACATAACGTAGAACTTATATTTAAATAATAGCTTCACCAATTCGTTGCAGATGTCGGACATTCCACCCAACCCTAGGCTATGTTGCACATAAACTCTCTACAATAGGAAACCCCCAACCTAAGGCTATGAATCCACAAGGATGAGTCATAGGCCGACTCTAATACACACACCAATCAACTATAAATCTCTCATGGTTCTTTCAACCACACAAAAAATCCCAATTTACTAGATCTATTTCCCCATTCTTCCTACATAACCCAAAGAGATGATCTCCCTTCTCTGAAATGTAGTCCCTCGGGATATTCCACTTCTTGTTTACTGTTCCAATGCTACTAGTTAGGAAATATCAATTCTATAAACTCCCAGGATTCTCAATTTTGGATTGTTCTTTCAAAACTACGATCATTCCCATGCACATAGGAATCAATAACTTGTTGTAATAACCTATTCGGGATTGGGTGTAACCTGATACGAAACAAATAAATAGAACTACAGATAATCAATGAGGAATAAATTAAGAAAATATAGGTGGTGTCTAAAGACATCGTTACATCACTTAAGCACAATGTAATGTGATTAGGACATCACAATGCATGTCAAGCATATTCAACATCATAATTTCATACATGATAATGAACCAATAGGTCCTTTATTTATAGTCTTAGGATCTAACCAACTTCCTAAAAATCAGGAAGATCTTGTCCACATACAACCATTGGTGGTTAGAGTTGAATCCATCAAATTCATGCTATCTAGTCCGCTTGTCAAACTGACTTGACCCAATCATCCATGCATCCAACTCATAGTTGATTTCTCTGTTGGTCAATCCACCAACTTATTGTCTTTGATTGTTGATCGACTTCCTGGTTGATAGGCTTGTCGACTACTCGACTGAATGATGTAGAAATATGGTTGATCGCTCGACTGACTATTTCCAAATTTTAGTCAACCANCCCCCCCCATCAACACATTTCTCTGAAGATTTAGGAGGTGAAATTAAGTCAGTGGGACACCCCCTTATAGTTGTATCTCCCTGAATCCTAAGCATCATACGTATCTTGAAAAACATAGCTTTAGACAAGGGTTTTGTAAGTATATCAACAATTTGATCATCTACTCTATAATAAAAAAAAAAAAGACAAATTTCTCTTGAATCAACTGTCTCAAATAGTGAACATGGAGTTTGAAATTATTCATTTTACAATGTGCAACAAGATTGTTACCAAACTCAATCTCACTCTAATTGTCACAATTGAGTGTATTTGAGGTCTGTACAGGAAACCCAAGTTCACCTAAGACCTGACAAATCCATACTACCTATGATGCAAGAACATATGGAAGTAAATCTTATTATTGACCTCATGGGTCACAAACATTTACCAAGGGATTTGGTTCCCTAATTTCTTTTATTATATTTGTAATAATTACAAAATTCCTCTAGAAGACATTTTTTTTGAGTTTGTTTGTTCAATGTTGAATTGTTGTCATAGGTGTTAAGTATGTTGCTAAATATCAGGAAAAAATATTTAGTTTGGCCAGTTCATTAGATAACTCAGGATTTGGTTATTTGTGAGCTATCCGAGGGATCAAGATATATTGTATGTTTTATAATAATCATAGGTTAGTGAGTGTGTGTGATTGAATAGGTAAAATTGTGGATCGTAGAGGTCCAAGAGACCAAGAAGGAATGAGCATTCCTATGTAAAAATTATTCCTTCATTGATATTAAGAAAGAACAGAGTGTGTGGTATTTTCATGCTTTGTATTTTCATGTTGTCGCACTATGTGTTCGAATTGTTAAATTTTGTGTTCTAGTTGTCACGGTTGGGTAATGATATTTTATGATTGCAGGAAAGTTTGTGCGCAATTAATTCCAATCAAGTTTTAAAACTTTGTTTAAGAAATATTCCCTGAGTGTTTTCCTTCGTAGGGATAGACAATCACGTATTGGCATAGATGTTCACGATTTTTCATAGATGAAACGCCCCTTAAATATCTACAACACATTGGTATTATTTTCCAAATTTTGTGCAGATTTCTATGTAAACCATTAATATTGTTTACTAAGTTTTGCGCAGAATTGTCTGTGATAGATTCATTGGTGCTTCCATGCAGAGATATATCCTCATATTGTTAAATTTTGTGTACATAATTATCTATGACATAGCACAATTAAACACTGTAGGAATAGGAAAATGTGAGCGCCTATTTGTGTTGATCCCAGGCCAAACAAGCAATCTGAATATTGACTACGATAGAGTGCTCAAAACTTAGTGATTGTGGGTTGAAGGTGGTATTTTCCATTATCCTTTGTACTTGCATTGACCGTGCCATGAAAGTCAAATTTTGTAGTCGACAGAGAAACTACCTTTTATTTATTGCATGAACAAACCAACGATCCAATTCTAAAGTGAAACACATAGCCAAAATTGGAATTTTGATCATCACTATCACCTACCCAATCAGAGTCAGTGAAGTTGACCAACGAATCTAAACTTTGATAATATTTGATACCAAGATGAGTGGTACTCTTAAGATAGTGAAAAATACTTTTGACATATTTCCAGTGGCTTTATCTGGGATCCTACATAAAATTTGAAACCACACGAACAACAAAAGAAATGTCAATTCAACTATGAGTGAGATAAATAAGACTAATGACTAGTTGTCAATACATTGTAGAATTGGATTTGGGAGACTGACAAGTTTTACTCAGCTTAAATCCATACTAAAAAGGAGTAGCACATGGCTTACAATCTGTCATCTTAAAACATGTCAAGAGATCCATTACATATTTATATTGAGAAATGAATAGACCATTAGAAATATATAATACTTGAAGACCCAAAACATATTGCAGAATACCAATATATATCATGTCAAAGGAGTCAACAAGTTGTTTCTTCAATCTAAGAATGAGATCAATTTTAGTTCCAGTTATGATGAGGTCATCAACATACACAAAAATAATCAAGGTATTTCCATGAATATGGAGTACATATAAGCTGTGATCAAATTCACAATGTGTGAAACCAAGGCGAAGAAAGAAATTATCGATCTTATAATACCAAGCTTTGGGATCTTGTTTCAAACCATAAAGAGACTTCTGAAGTTGATAAACCAAGTTAGAATGTGTCACACAACTAGAATGTTGTTCTAGGAAAATTTCTTTAGATAGATTGACATGAAGAAAATCACTCTCCACATCCATCTGGTGGATCTGGCATCTAAAACGAGCAATAAGGGAAAGAATCAATCAAATAGATTTTATCTTTACAATAGGGGAAAATGTCTCATTGTATTCGATGCCTTCTTGTTGAGAAAATACTTTCGCAAGTGAGAAAGCTTTATGATGCTCAACAACACCTTCAAAGGTAAATTTGGTCTTGTAGACCCATCGACATTTGACAATGTTCTTTCCTTGAGGTCGAGGAACTAAATCCCAAGTGTGATTCTTCACCAAAGAATCCATTTAAGTTTGCACATCATGTTCCCCTTTAGGTTGTCCTTGTTAATATTATTAGGTAACATGATCATGAATTTCAATCACACGAGTCATCAAAGCAACGTTGGCATGCTACTTCTAACTACGAGTTTGTTTTCCTGAAGAAACATCATCGATATCAAACCTAGCTACTTCAAGTGTCTTAGCAACCCATTTGGATAGACAAGAAAGGGGTTAACTGATCTTTACTATAGAAGGTCAATCATAATTTAGAATAGTTTCAGTTGAAGAAGATGGTGGACCGGTTGAAAAAAAATTAACTGACCAGTCGACTCGGGAGTTGATGGCCCATTTGAAATAGGAACAAAGTTTGACTATCCAATCAGAGGACTAAAAAATGGAACAAGAGAATCAATTTTGGAGACAAAAACAAAGTGATCATCCTGTAATAAACCAGAGGAGGAATTCAACAAATTAATGCCAGAAGAACTCTTATCAAACCATACATTTCTTCTGATAATGATTTGTCATTTGACAAGGTCAAACCAATCAATAGGCTTCAGACTATTGGAAATATTGTTTCCATTGATGTCAAAGACAAGGGGAGACTACATACTTCCAAGATAAATATTACAAGCCTATATATGTCCAAGAAAAATATTGCAAGATGGATATTGTTGAAAGTATTACTTTTGGATTTTTGATGGTCAGTTTGGATACCCTATATTTGAATGCATTTTTACCCTACATACCTCTCTCAAATGGGAGCACAAGTTATATGGATATAGATCTTATTTTGAGACCTTTATAATAGTATATGGAATTCCTTATAACTCCATAGAAATGAGGAGATGTGAATTTTTTCGTCTGACAACCAACCATAAAATTGAGGTCAGCTCAGCCAGTCTTTACAGATTGGCCCTAAAAGTAGGGACATGATTACTACAAATAAAAATTATATGTGTGCATTTGTAGTGAAACCAAGCGAGATATCAAGTCTGAGGTGTGCATAAGTGATATGAGGTGTGCTAAAGGTGATGGGGTGTCTTTTTGGAATCTAAAGGTGTGCAAGAGAAATCCAAGGGATTTTCTTGGGGTCTTTCTTGTTCTCAAGGTTCACTATTTTAAGGTTGTGATGTTTTTGTCAGTGTGATGTTGTCGTATGCATTATTCTTATGTTGTGATGTTGTTGTCACTTTGATTCTTTCGTGTGCGTTATTTTTAGGTTATGATGTTGT
Source organism: Picea glauca (assembly GCA_000966675.3). Classification (NCBI taxonomy): domain Eukaryota; kingdom Viridiplantae; phylum Streptophyta; class Pinopsida; order Pinales; family Pinaceae; genus Picea; species Picea glauca. Next base: position 445,559 of record JZKD02S2243015.1, read on the forward strand.
CGTCACTGTGATGATGCCATTGGTGATATTCTAATGTTGTGATGTTGTTGTCACTGCAATGTTGTTGTATGCGCTATTTTGAGGTTGTGATGTTTTCATCAGGGATTTATTTTGGAATGATGCTATGAGGATGGATAGGGCATGAAGGCTACATGTGACTAGGGTTTGAAGGATTATCTGTGGAATGAATCATGCATGTGAAGTAAGAAGTAATATGTGTATGAGGATCTTGTATTGGTGTCTAAAGCAGGTTGGTGCCTGCAAATATTGTAATAGTAGGTTGGTGCCTACAAATGCTTCTAGGTTGGTGATCAGTTGAGGATATTGGTGTCTCCAATAGGTTGGTTCCCACATCTTGATGAATTGGTTCTCAGTTAAGGGGATTGGTGTCTCTAGTAGGTTGGTGCCTAGAAGAATTCATAAAGATAAGATTTAGTTTTTTCTCTCGATTGGGTTTCCATATTAAACTTTGTGCATTATGATTTGAGTTTATATGTGATTATTTCTCAGCTAATGAATGATTTTTTCTCAATATAAGAATAATTTCACCAATTGGTATTAGAGAAGGTTCCTTCCAAAATAGTTTAACCACTAGAAGGTAGATCTTGAGCACATATGGATGGTAAGGAAGGTCTCCCTACAAAAATATCTCCTTTGTTCATTGGAAAAAAATAAGCAACATGGAGTATAATAATGAAGGTATATTTGCAATCCATTGGGTTTGGTATTTGGGAATCGGTAATAGCAGGTTATACAGATGAAGTTGGGAAGGAGTCAAGTGAAAACAATGAAAAATAAATAGAGGTCATCTTGAGTGGCCTAGCAGATTATGAGATTGTCAAGGTAATGAAGTGTACAACAATTAAACATATTTTAGACAAGCTACAAAATATTTATGAAGATAGATCCACTGAAGAGATATCCGATGATTGTTCATGTTGTGAGTCAGAAATGGAAGAAGCACAAGTTGTGAGAAAGCTAAAAGGAGGAACTAGAAAATTCAAAGAAAGGGAAGACAACGATGATAAATAATAATCTCTCTCCATAACCATGGAAACAAAACCCGTCAATGAAGAAAATGAATATAATCAGAAAGAAAATCCAGATTCAGAAGAAGAATACATTGATGGGGAAGTGAATCTTGAAGCAGAACTCATTAGTGCCTTAGAAGAAATAGAAAGAATCAGGGAAGATAATATAAATAAAAAGGAGAAATTGCAAAAACATGAAAGGAAGGATCTTGATATTGAAGAAACAAAGAAGACAATTATTATCCTAAAGAATCAACTAGAAGAGGAAAAGAGGATTGAAACAAGTGGTGAGAAGCCAACTGAAAGAAAAGGAAGAAAATTGCAAGAAGCTAGAAGATGAAATAGTTTCCTTAAGAAAGAAACTAGAGAAAAAAAATTATCAGTTGAATAGAAGCTTGAAATTTGGAAAGAGTATTGAAGTAATAGATAATATTCTTGGTTTCCAAATGTCACCAATGATCAAGATGGGTCTCGACTATGACAATAAAAAAAAATACCACCAAGGGAGATGGAAGAATTAAAGTCACAAATCCATTAGAAAAAGAAAATGAAGAAAAGTGTGAAATCTATGCTAATATTCTCAAAGGATCCACCAACAATGAAATCAATAACAGGAAAGGAAATGATGACCAACATAAACCTGATTCTTCTCGCAAGAACAACAAGAATGATTTCAAAAGAGTTGTTCTACCACGAATACCTTTCACAAACCGGTACCAAAATATGTTTCTTGGATATTGTTTTTCTTGCAATAATTTTGGTCATAAAGCAATAAATTGTAGATTTTATGCAAGAAGTGATCATGCTAGAGATACAAATAGAGGTTCTTACAAAAACTCAAAGGATGATTATGTGAGAAATAAAACCATAAGTTCTCATCGGTTTGATAACAAAAACTACAATTAATTTTCTCCTCTACTTAATACTAAATGTTATAAGTGAAATAACTACATGCACATAACACATGATTGTAGAAACAACATGACAAAGTCTCGTAAAAAATAGGCAAGAAGATGTTCTTACCAAGCATAGAGAAGAATACACCAGGGTGTGAAAAAGGAAGTAAGAAGAACCGAAGAAGGAAGAATGTGGACTTGCACTTTATGCTCGAAATGAAGGGAACCAATGGTACATTCACAGGGATTCTCAAAACACGTGATGGGGGACTAGACCAAGTTTCTCACCTTGAACGAAGAAAAAGGAGGCAATGTTACTTTTGGAGATAAGGATTTTGCAAGGATAGTTGGAAAAGTTAATGTTAGTCTTGATAATGGAAAGACTAAGACACAAAATGTCTTGTATTTTGAAGGGTTAAAGCATAATCTTGTAAGTTTCAGCCAAATTTTTGATCAATGTTACAACCTCACATTTCATTCTAAATGTTGTGAGATAAGAAAAACAGCTTCAAGAATATTAGTAGCAAATGAAAACAAAACCTCAAGAGTTGTATACATACTTGATAAAGTTAAAGGAGAAAAATGTTGTATGCAAGGGATATCTCTCTCATCCTTTAATTAAAGGGAATCCTAATCTTAGGGGGAGCATCCATTTTCCATTTATGTCAAAGGGTGAGAATTTGCAAGAAAATGAAGAATTCCATACACAAGGAAAGTTGCAGATAGGTGGAGTATTAGAATTGACTAAGGGTTTACATCAATGACAAAAGGGGAGATTGTTGGAAATATTGCTTTCATTGATTTCAAAGACAAGGGGAGACTACAGATGTCCAAGACAAACATTGCAAGATGGAGATTGTTGAAATTATTACTTTTGGACTTTTGATGGTCAGTTTGGATACCCTATATTTGAAGGAAGTTTTATCCTACATACCTAGCTAAAATGGGTGCACAAGTTATATGGATGGAAATATTATTTCGAGACCTTTCTAACGATATATGTAATTCCTTCTATCTCCCTAGGAATGAAGAGATATGTATTTTTTCATCCGACAACCCAGCTAGAAAATTGAGGTCGATTCAACTAGTCTTTAAAGGTTGGCCTTGAAAGTAGGGACAAAATTGTTGAAATATTGTAACTAAAAAGAGTATTCTATTTATTATTGAGTTATTATCATTAGATGAATCCCCTTTTGTGGAATTATCATGTCAGGCATTGTAATTGACCAAATCCCCTTTTTTGGATTGGTCAAACCCTAAATATATTATGAAAATTAATAAGTCGAACCCCGGGCTAATTAAAGTGGTTCTAACCACTAAGAAGACAAGTCGGCCCTGCCCAATGAAGAGACACCTTTCCAGCACCTACCAATTTCTATAAATAAAGGAAGTCAGAGCCTCATTATCTCACTCACTCATTCGATCATCCAGTGCACAATTTTGGTAGTTGCAGTTGGGAGAAGAAGGAAGAGAGAGGTGCATTGCTCAGTGTTGGATATTCTCTAGTGTTTTGGTTTATTGTCTTGGCATTGTATTGGCTATCTATATTAAGGAATTTTTTGTTGGGTTTTCTCCCCCATGAGGGTTTCCCAGGATAAATGTTGTGTATCTTGTGATTGTGTTTCTCTAAGTGATCCTATCTATGCTATGGTTATCTAGTAAACGGAAAAGAAACCTAATAATATTTTAAACCTTAACATGGTATTAGAGATAATATGAAGAGAGCATCTTTCACAAGATGCACAAAAATATCAATGTTGTCATACAAGAAAATTAGAGTTTTCTATTGAAGAGGAATTTCAGCCTAAAACTCATCAAGGAAGTGTGCCCTAGCCTAGAAAACTCTTTGGCAGCCTCAGTGAACTTTTTCGGTGGACACATTTAGGGCCAAAAGAATCATTGAAAAATCTATTAAAGATCACTTGATTCCTCAATTGGCTTCAAAGAAGACTCCAAAAGAAATTTTTTATGCCCTAACCAGGATGTATGAAGGAAATAACATCAATAGGAATATGAATCTAAGAACGCGACTCAAAAATACAAGGATGCAGAAAGGAGAAATGATTCAAGAGTATTTCTCTAGAATATCACAATTCATGGAACACCTAGAAGCAATTGGTGATACTCTATATGAATACGAACTCATAATGACATCCCTTAATGGTATCACAAGACCTTGGGATGCATTCATCCAAACAATTTGTGTCAGAAAGGAGAAACTACACTTTGACAGTCTTTGGGAAGAATGTGTTAAAGAAGAAGCAAGAGTAGCTAACAAAGAAGCAATATTATCAAGAGATGAAGATCAATCCCTATATGCTCATACTAGAGGAGGAAGGAAGAGTTGTTACTTCCAGAAAGAAACCCATCAACATAAGGAGTCTCACCCCCCAAACAAATTCATACATAAAGAATCTTTCCCTCCAAGGAGATTCGAGAAGTTTCAGAAAGGTCAAAGAAGAGAAAAAGATTTCTCATCCTACCAATGTGACAAGATGGGACATGTTGCTAATAATTTTCTAGTTAGAAGAGAAGAATACAAGAAGAGAAACAAGAGGCACCATGCCCACACAGTTGAAGATGAAGAGCCACCCACAAAGATGATAAAAGAATAGATTGAAGACTATGTCTTAATTTCTTCCCTCTCAGGATCAGTGTCACCTGGTGAGGAAACTTGGCTCATAGATTGTGGTGCTTACAAGCACATGACAGGTCAAAGAGACATTCTCTCTTTCCTTATAGAAAATAACTTTCCCCAGAAAGTTACACTTGGAGACGATTATCAGTACCCTATCAAAGGAGTAGGAGAATCAAATTACAAAATTGATTCAGGAACCCCAATGAAGATGAAGGATGTACTATATGTACCAGGTTTGACAAATAACTTACTTTCTATATCAAATTTACATCAAAAAGGTTTCATATTTGCTTTCATAGATGGAGAAGTTCATATGTGTCCCAAAGGAAAAACCATGGAAGAAGCAATTGTTATTGGAAAAGAATAAGGTGGCTTGTATAAGATAAACGGTCACTCAGAAGTAGCCTTAACTCATTACATTGAGAATCCATGTGAACTTTGGCATATAATACTAGCTCACATTAACTACAAGGAATTACCATATGTAAGCAAGGCCCTCACAGGTCTACCATAATTCAAGGTTGACCATTGTTGATTAAGGTTGGTTTTCATTGATGTCAACCCTTGAAGAAAGCCCCGTAGCACAAAGGTTTGGGCAATGGACCCAATATTGTTTGATGTAAATATGACTCATTATTTTTTTTTCATGGTTTATAAGAAGTAAATATGGATGAACTCCAATGTGGTCCCCTTATGGTGAAATCCCTCACGGGAAGACGTTTTGCGGAGTAAGAGAACCCATGCTTAATTGTGGAATAATGAGATGAAGGATAGTGAATTTGTTAGGGAAACTATCCTAGATGGATATTTATTATCATGCCATTTCCTTTGGTATGTAGAACGTCA
>JZKD02S2243016.1:25646-37231 GCA_000966675.3 Picea glauca
GATTTCAGTAGGCGTTAGACTTCGAATCAAGTAGTAGATAACATGTTCGTCGTTAGCATCATCCTCTTGGATACCAATGGTGTAATCCGAGGTAGCAAGGTAGAGGAAATAATCGCGACTGTAATCGGGGAGAAAGAGAAGCGGAGCACACGTTAGGGACAATTTCAAAGCTTCAAAATAATTGTTGGCAATGGTATCCCAGACGAACTCTAAATCCTTTTTTAGGAGCTGCCTAAATCCATGAGTTATCTTGGCATAATTTGGGATAAAACGACGAAGAAAGTTTGCTTTCCCCTGCAAACTTTGCAACTGGCAAAGAGTAGAAGGAGGAGGGAGATTAAGGATCACCTCAACCTTTAAAGGATCCACCTAGATCCCTTGACGTGAAATGATAAAACCTAGAAGGAGACCAGATTCCATGCAAAAAACGCACTTATGAGGATTCAAACGTATACGGTAGAATAGACAGCGAATGAAAATGGCTCAGAGGTGTTTTGGGTGATCAACTCGGCGCATTGAGTGAGCGGGTAAATCATCCAAATATGGTTGAACGATGTGCTTGATATCATGGAAATCATAAGACATAGCTCGTTGAAAAGTTGTGCCAGCGTTCTTAAGACCCAAAGGAAGTTTTCGATAGGAAAAAGTACCCCAAGGACAAATAAAAGAAGTCTTATGTTGATCCTCGGGAACAATGTTGATTTGATTATACCCGGAGAAGCCATCCATGAGAGAGAAGATTTCACTTCCGGTGCAATCATCGACAATCTGATCGACGAAGGGGGTAGGAAAGTTGTCTTTGGGACAAGCTTTGTTGATATCCCTATAATCAATGCATACACGAATTGTGCCTCGTTTCTTGTCAATCGGGACAAGATTGGAAACCCAGTCTTTGAGAGCCACCGGATAAATAAAGCCGGATTTAAGAAGTTTCTAGTCTTCGAGCTTGATAGTAGCCTCTTTACGTGGGTGAACTGGACGAAGGTGTTTCTGGACGGGTTTAGCATTGGGGTATGTCTTTATCTCATGTATCACAATATCAAGGTCGATACCCGACATTTCTTCGTAGCTCCATGCGAAGATATCACAAAACTCTTTGAAAAGGGACGTGTAGGTGACGAATTCGTCGGAAGAACACGAAGCTCCGATATGGACATTTTCGACAATCCCAAATTTGATGGATATGTCAAGGGGAATAGTGGGAGAGATATTTCTTAGGTTCCCTTCAGAAAACACATCGTGTGCAGACTCAGGAACGGTCAAGATGATGACAATGGTTGACGGGGTTGAGATCCGTTGGTAGTTCTCAAGAGTATGTTTCTCCAGAAAAAGGATGGAACGATGATGACCATCGTCCCAAGGGGTGTCTTCCATGACAGGCATGATCATCTTGTTTGTGGGAAAAATGACATGAAAAGGATCGAGAGACAACTCACCAAGAGAAGGGGTAGAAGGCATTGCCGATTGAATGGCCTGATAGGCAGATTCGACCGGACTTAACAACATTGCATCGTCATAATGAAAATGATCTCCAAGGTCAGGTACTATCTAGGGGTCGTGAGACGCAAGAAGTTCGTGAGGCAAGGTGGAGATCATGTTGATGGAAGCAACAGATGAGCATGGAACATCGGGCGATGGAATGGGGAAAGTACCCATTAATGAAGAATCCTTGGGAAGGCCTACACCGACGTTCTCATAACCCGATGGGGTTTTAGCAATAAATGGTATGTTTCTAGTATGGGTATAGGAATTGAAGAAGGCTAGTTGGTCGACGATGACGACCTTACCTTGATGTGGGAAACATACCACATGGAAAAGGGTTGACACAACTGCACACATGGAATCAATCTAGCTGCGGCCAAGCAGAAGATTGTAGTCAAGGGGAGCATCAAAGACTTCCACTTCGACTTGGACTATTTTTCCTTCTAACGTGATGGGAAATGAAGGAAGGACACCGTAGGGCTTAAAATCGGAGCTATTGAAGGCTTTAAGAGTGTTCTGGGATTCATTAAAAGAAAGAGAGCCAATAACTTTCCAACAAGCGAGAGCCATAACACATGTCGAGGCACCCTCATCGATAACGGTTCGGAAAATGTTTTTGTCAGAGACAATTACTTGGATCTAGAATGCAAGTTGAGGAGGTAACCTTGGAATGTTATCTTCCAAGTCGAAGATTATTAAATTCGTATCCGTCGGATCGATTCCACTGATAGCTTTCAACAGTGCCTTCCGTTGTGCGGGACAAGTTTGAAGGACTTCAAGGGCTGACATCGTAGAAGGTGCTTGGGCCAGATCTTCAACAATGATGTAGTTCTGGGCTGCACGAGCATGAGGATTGAAATTCGATTTCCGAATGACGCCCTTTGGGGGGGTCACAGAACTATGTCGAGGCTCGGTCGTTCAAGATGAAGAGGACCGTTGGTAGGTGGAGTCACGGGAGAGGGTTGTACCGAGGAAGGAAGTAGATCATCAACCTTCTCTTTAGAGGGAGAATAATATTTGGCTCGAGTAGTGAGTGCAACGTTGCTCTTCTTTGAATCGCCAGTACACATCAAAACATAGGATGTAGTGAAAGAGGAGGGTTGGTCGTGAATGACCAATTGATCCTGTTGTTGAGACGGGAAGGATTGGGACAAAACGGTCGGAGCAGGTGGTTTTGGAGATTTTTGAAGGAACTTAGTGACCTCAACGGGTCGTGGACAATCCTTCATGTAGTGATCATCACCACAGATAAGACAAGGGTATCGAGGTTTGCGCTTATCCCGATTGTCAATAGGGGTAGTTTTGGTTTTCTCTACTTGAGAATTATTTTTTCCCTCCTTATTCTTACCTCTCCCTTTTTTAGATTTGTTTTTTCTGGCTGGGGTAGATTGGACTGCATTTACCTCAGAAGTCTTTCCAGTGGAAGGGGCAGGAGATGGAGCATTTTGAGCATTAGAAGAAGCAGGTTTGGGGTTTGTGCTTGAGGCGAGATGTGGTTGGCCCTGGAAAGTACCAATCACACCGTCAGCTACATGCAAGGCAACTGGAGTAGTTGAAGTTGTGGAAGTGGAAGGATGAGGTAAGTCAGGTAGTAAATTGTAAAGAGTACCCATTTGTGAGTAAAAGAGGTCAAGATATTGAGCACGACTTATAGCTTGCTCTTCTATGACCACTCCACCCATGGAAATGTCACGACTGATGTCATTCACAAACGATTTGGTGAACCATTCTGCCAGTAACTGATCAAGGAGTTTGAGTTTAATAAGACGGCGTCGCTGTCGCCACTCATGAATGTGATTAGATATATGAGTGGCCTTGTTCTTTTTGAAAGAATTAAAAATATCGGTTCACATGTCATAACGAATCGGTAACTGGTAGTGTGTGAGAAAATCCATAGCTAGGGTATTGAAGTCAGAGAAGAAACCTCATGGAAATTCTATATACCACTTCGCAGCAGAACCTGTGAGAGTTCATTGAAAAAGACGTAAACGAATAGATTCATCCATCAACGAGTTGGATGAACACCATAGGTGAAAATTCATAACGTGATTGTTTGGGTCCTCTCCCAATTTTCCATCGAATTTAGGAATGTCCGATGGGGGTTTGGAGGGGATAGAATGCCATTAGGGAGAGTGACAAATCAGATCATTTAAAATCACTGACAAGTCTGGAAGATCCAAAGTGGCTATGAAGGGTAACTGTCGATTCACCTATGGGTACTGGTGGCTTTGGGGAGGAAGCCCCATTGGCAAACCAGTAGGACCATAAGTAGTCTGCATATAATGTGAAGATCCAGGCAGATTCGGTGGTGGTTGAAGAGGATAGTAGCTCATAGGATTATACCCTGGAACAGGGACTTGAGTTTGAGCATTCACCCCCCAAATGGGATTGAACGAACCTGGATATGGTTGGACCACACTAGGGGGTATTACAGACGCAGCTGGAAACTACTACCCCCCAGTCAATTTAGGAGGATGTTGTATCAATTGAGTCCAATACTGGGCCAAGGATGGAGGTATGTTTTTCCCATAAGGTGGGATTGGTCCTCCTATCAAAGGTGGTGTTCCAATCGGGGGTTGAGTTCCAATTGGGGGTTGTGTTCCAATTGGGATTTGTGTGCCAATAGGAATTTGCCCGCTGAAAGGGGGTTGAGTCATACCACCTTGGTGAAATTTTCCACCAACAAGAATCTGGTAATTTGGAGTGAATGATGGAATAGTGCCACTAGGATAAAGACTTCCAGTAGAAGACAAAAAAGGTCCTCCAAAAGGAAATTGAGGGAGTGTTGGAATAAAACTGAGAAGAGAGTGCCCAGAAGAAGAAGGACCACCAAGAGAGCCAGATGGGGTTTGCGTAGGAGTGTGAATGGAAGCATTCAACGCACGATATCCGGGTGGTAGTGTCAGAGTGATGTTGGGCGTTCGCGGTGTGTTGATGGGAGAAATATTAACTGCAGTAAACCTGGTTGGAACACTCATAGTATCTATGTGATGGGCCATTTCGGCAGGGACGGTAAAGTGATAAGCGGTAATTAACAGTACTATCTCTGGACTAGAGATTTCGGAAATCACAGGTGGGTTGATTTCAGAAATCACAGGTGAACCTGGACCAAAAAGGTCTCGTCAGAAAACATCCGTAGACCAAAAAAGATCTTGGCCTTCTATGCTTGCAAAGGGTCCAACTGGTGATCCAAAAGATGTAGCAACTAAGTCTCTGGAAGAATTCAGTCATATAAAAGTTCACTCAGAATTAGGGTGAAGTCAAAAGTCCTCTCAAGTATTCGTAATTCAAACATTTTCTAGAGGGTCAGTACGTTCCACTTGTGGCGTGGTGATGATTGTGACTTCACTTTGCCGAGGAGAGCTCTCAGGTGTACTTGTAGGCAAGGGTTGAGAACCTTCCATATGCTCTGGAGATAAACCTTGCATTCTACATGAAGGACGTGGAGGAGCTATTGTAAACGAGTGAAAAACTTCACGAAGAAAATTGTATGGTCAACTTTGGTAAACAAACAACACGCGCTAGTAAACAAAATCTAGGAAGCAACACCAAGAAAACAAGACCTTCTAATTCTGAAGTCACTAGTTGGTGATGAAATCCAACGTCACAATAATGAGACGAGAAGGGGCTGGGCCAGGGTGGAAAAGTTACGCTGATGACCTGCTTAATGGACTTACACCCTGGTGCAAGCTCCCACACATCATCGTGGGTATACCCTCTAAGGAGCCTGAGTGAGTTTGGTCAACGTCAATTCCAAGTACTGTGAAGACTTTCCCCTTCACAGTCACCTTATGTAAGAACCTAGAAAGATCAGCCACTAAGGTTACCACCAACAACAATAAAGCCTGGGGGGACAGTCGACAATTCAATCCACACGCAAGGGCAGGGTATCTGGCCCGAAATCAACTCAAAAGGCTTCCACTCATCATTGTGGATATACCTCCGAGTGATCCCCGTAATACGTGCAATCTCTACACTGATAGAAATGAAGCAGGGTGAGTAACTCTGTCAATATCAATGCGACCTTGTGTGAGAAGGGCTTCCAAGGAAAAGATGTTGCAAATGGAATTTAACACTCCTTAACACAAGATTCAATGTGTGTTTTCTGCTTTGGAGAGTGTATCTCTCTTCCTATTCCAAAGCGCTAGCCTAGCTAAATGTTGGTGTAATAGAGTCCTAGAAAAGAGTTACTAGGTAAATTTTACAATTGTGCAGTGTTATTAAGAGATGTTGTCTACTCAAAGGAAACGAAGATGAAACTGATGTTGTATAAGACTCTGACCCAATGATGCATGGATGAGAATGAAATATATCGATTTTCGTTCAATGAATCCTATGTATGGGAGAGAAAGAGAAGTTTTCTGGATCAAACTGTGAACTACAAGACACAATTCCCTTTAAAGTGCAAATGCAACAAATCACGCATCAATAACAATTCTCTGTTGTTTCCTTTTCAATAATTTCAACAATTGATTTTCAATGTTTTTGAAAGCGAAAATGATTTTGAAAGAAAAACATATGTTCACTTTTCAAAAAGGACCTACACCCTGATGGTGAGAGTGCAGAAAATCAAAAACCAATGAACAAGCAATAAAAACCCAAACCACTCTTTCAATGGAAACAAAAATAACAAGCAAACCAAACTAGTCTTCTCAATTGCATAAGAAAAGTGATCTTTTAAAGAATAAGAAAATGATAAAGACAAAGAAACTCAACTTTCAACCGATCACCGGTTCTTAACCAATCAAGCACACTCAGATACCGAAATCAGAGAGTATAGCTTTTCCAAGAGAAGTCAAGAAACGAAAGTCAAGACAGAAATGACAAGAAGAGCCTTTGAAATCCCAAGACTGTTCGTGCAAAAAAAAAAAGACAAGAAAAACGTCAATCAATGGTCCAAGAAACTCTTTTTAGGCATCTAAACTGATCTGGGCAATTCAAGATGCAAAAACTCAAATCCAAAACTTTGAAAAAATGGGTTCGCAGGCTGAGAGTGTTACACAGTGCGAGAATGAGTGATTCTCACAGGTGGCCCTTGAGAAGAGTGTGAGAACCTCTCACTGAACCTAAAGTCAGGGTGCGAACTTAGTATGTTCTCGCAGGATATTGTGGAGTGTAGTGTGAGAACCTCTAAAACCAAGAAAATGTTTGGAAAAATACACAAAATTTGAAGAGGCCTTTGGACCCAGAGGGTCTATCAGGGTATCCTGAAGACTCAGAGATTGATATGAATAGAGAAAAGTAAAACAAGAGAAAATGGCCAAGGAAAAATACCAAAAACCACAAGAAAACGGGTTAAATCCCCAGCGGAGTCGCCAATTTTTTTATCGGACTAATCGGTAGGTGTGGACACTAATAGATCTCCCTAGATCCACCTGGATCTAGAACAAAATAGGACAGGACATGACTCTTTCCCTAAGTGTTGACCATTGAATTAACTAGTAGGAAGGAACAAGTAACATACCTTAGTATCACTTCCTAGGGTCTCTGTTGCTCTCGCTTCGCTCCGGTGCTCTCGTGAGGTCAAGACCAAGAAAACACAAACCAACCAAAGTGAAGATATCAAAATATATTCAACTGTCAACTTATGTGTATGATCAAGGAATTAAACAATAAAGTGAGAATGACTTTATGGGAAAGGGACATGCCACTGTATCATTATTGATTGAAAGTAAAGATNACGGTAAAGTGATAAGCGGTAATTAACAGTACTATCTCTGGACTAGAGATTTCGGAAATCACAGGTGGGTTGATTTCAGAAATCACAGGTGAACCTGGACCAAAAAGGTCTCGTCGGAAAACATCCATAGACCAAAAAAGATCTTGGCCTTCTATGCTTGCAAAGGGTCCAACTGGTGATCTAGAAGATGTAGTAACTAAGTCTCCGGAAGAATTCAGTCATATAAAAGTTCACTCAGAATTAGGGTGAAGTCGAAAGTCCTCTCAAGTATTCGTAATTCGAAAATGTTCTAGAGAGTCAGTACGTTCCACTTGTGGCGTGGTGATGATTGTGACTTCACTTTGCCGAGGAGATCCCTCAAGTGTACTTGTAGGCAAGGGTTGAGAACCTTCCATATGCTCTGGAGATAAACCTTGCATTCTACATGAAAGACGTGGAGGAGCTATTGTAAACGAGTGACAAACTTCACGAAGAAAATCGTATGGTCAACTTTGGTAAACAAACAACACGCGCTAGTAAACAAAATCTAGGAAGCAACACCAAGCAAACAAGACCTTCTAATTCTGAAGTCACTAGTTGGTGATGAAATCCAACGTCACAACAACGAGACGAGAAGGGGCTGGGCCAGGGTGGAAAAGTTACGCTGATGACCTGCTTAACGGACTTACACCCTGGTGCAAGCTCCCACACATCATCGTGGGTATACCCTCTAAGGAGCCTGAGTGAGTTTGGTCAACGTCAATTCCAAGTATTGTGAAGACTTTCCCCTTCATAGTCACCTTATGTAAGAACCTAGAAAGATCAGCCACTAAGGTTACCACCAACAACAATAAAGCCTGGGGGGACAATCGACAGTTCAATCCACACGCAAGGGCAGGGTATCTGGCCCGAAATCAACTCAAAAGGCTTCCACTCATCATTGTGGATATACCTTCGAGTGATCCCCGTAATACGTGTAATCTCTACACTGATAGAAACAAAGCAGGGTGAGTAACTCTGTCAATATCAATGCGACCTTGTGTGATAAGGGCTTCCAAGGACAAGATGTTGCAAATGGAATTTAACACTCCTTAACACAAGATTCAATGTGTGTTTTGTGCTTTGGAGAGTGTATCTCTCTTCCTATTCCAAAGTGCTAGCCTAGCTAAATGTTGGTGTAATAGAGTCCTAGAAAAGAGTTACTAGGTAAATTTTACAATTGTGCAGTGTTATTAAGAGATGTTGTTTACTCAAAGGAAACGGAGATGAAACTGATGTTGTATAAGACTCTGACCCAATGATGCATGGATGAGAATGAAATATATCGATTTTCGTTCAATGAATCCTATGTATGGGAGAGAAAGAGAAGTTTTCTGGATCAAACTGTGAACTACAAGACACAATTCCCTTTAAAGTGCAAATGCAACAAATCACGCATCAATAACAATTCTCTGTTGTTTCCTTTTCAATAATTTCAACAATTGATTTTCAATGTTTTTGAAAGCGAAAATGATTTTGAAAGAAAAACATATGTTCACTTTTCAAAAAGGACCTACACCCTGATGGTGAGAGTGCAGAAAATCAAAAACCAATGAACAAGCAATAAAAACCCAAACCACTCTTTCAATGGAAACAAAAATAACAAGCAAACCAAACTAGTCTTCTCAATTGCATAAGAAAAGTGATCTTTTAAAGAATAAGCAAATGATAAAGACAAAGAAACTCAACTTTCAACCGATCACCGGTTCTTAACCAATCAAGCACACTCAGATACCGAAATCAGAGAGTATAGCTTTTCCAAGAGAAGTCAAGAAATGAAAGTCAAGACAGAAATGACAAGAAGAGCCTTTGAAATCCCAAGACTGTTCGTGCAAAAAAACAAATACAAGAAAAACGTTAATCAATGGTCCAAGAAACTCTTTTTAGGCATTTAAACTGATCTGGGCAATTCAAGATGCAAAAACTCAAATCCAAAACTTTGAAAAAATGGGTTCTCAGGCTGAGAGTGTTACACAGTGCGAGAATGAGTGATTCTCACAGGTGGCCCTTGAGCAGAGCGTGAGAACCTCGCACTGAACCTAAAGTCAGGGTGCGAACTCAGTATGTTCTCACAGGATATTGTGGAGTGTAGTGTGAGAACCTCTGAAACCAAATTTTTTTTTGGAAAAATACACAAAATTTGAAGAGCCCTTTGGACCCAGAGGGTCTATCAGGGTATCCTGAAGACTCGGAGATTGATATGAATAGAGAAAAGTAAAACAAGAGAAAATGGCCAAGGAAAAATACCAAAAACCACAAGAAAACGGGTTAAATCCCCAGCGTAGTCGCCAATTTTTTTATCGGACTAATCGGTAGGTGTGGACACTAATAGATCTCCCTAGATCCACCTGGATCTAGAACAAAATAGGACAGGACATGACTCTTTCCCTAAGTGTTTACCATTGAATTAACCAGTAGGAAGGAACAAGTAACATACCTTAGTATCACTTCCTAGGGTCTCTGTTGCTCTCGCTTCGCTCCGGTGCTCTCGTGAGGTCAAGACCAAGACAACACAAACCAACCAAAGTGAAGATAGAAAAATATATTCAACTGTCAACTTATGTGTATGATCAAGGAATTAAACAATAAAGTGAGAATGACTTTATGGGAAAGGGACATGCCACTGTATCATTATTGATTGAAAGTAAAGATTACAACCTGATCGCCTTGATGTCGCAAGCTTCCTTTAGATGGCTCTTGGCTCCAACACACACACTTTCTCAATCCTTGTATGAAGAAGATCAAATCCTCTTGATAGACTTGCTAGAGTCTCCAAGCTACTGTTCAAGCTAAGTCCTTCACACNATGAGAATTTCCTCAATATATAGGAGAGAATGAGATGGTTACTTAGATAAGAATGATCCCACCATATCAGGGAATCCAGTACAAGGATAACCATTCGAATGCCAACCCATTCTTCGAGAAGATTCCCTTCTAGAACCATCGAAAATTCATCTTTTTCCATGCTTTAGAGAAGGTTCACACCCTAGCTATGTTACACAGTGTGAGAATTTTGCACCCCAGCTTAAGGCAACCTAAGAGAATGGGTCATTCTCACACCCTGGGATACTAGCAGCCTGCGAACTCTCTTCAAAAATGAGTTTTCTGGGAAGAGATGAACATAACTTTTCTCAGGAGAAAGTTCTTATGAGGAGCCTGAATACACCAACATCAATACATCATCACGATGACCAAAATCATGGGTAACACATATGAACATGGCTTGAAGGAAGCGCCTATTTCTATTATCTCAGAGACGAAGGAAATTGATCCATGACTATGATAGATTTACAAAAGTAAAGGGGATGCTAGTTGTAAAGTTGGAGACACGGAACGATGAACTCTAGTGGTCCCAAAAGTCATTGTAAATAAACAAGTTAGTTATAAATTGTTTCAAAACTCGGCTCAATAACTTAGACAATTTTTTAGCATAAGAAAATATAAATACAACCATATTTGGTTCACTAAGTAAGTGGGAAAGAGGACGAAGTAGACGGGCTTGTTAAGAGATAGGCTCGCTGAGAAAGAGAGGCCTGCGGGGAAAATGAAGGGGATACGGACCTAAGGTCCGTGCGAATATCAAAGAGAAGAATAAGTGATAGAATCCATGAGTATCAGAGGAAATATAAAAGCAAAGAAGACGTGAATTTCAGACAGAGGATGAAGTGTCATGATGAGCGTTGATTGTGTACCTCTGATCATGAAACAAAATTGATTCATTAATGAATCACTGCTACTAGAGTTGGTTGAACTCTAGTCAGATAGACCGTGTTCTATCAACAAGTTGGGTCTTGTAGCAAGCTGGGACTCGCCTGAGAGTTGGTTCTCTCCGAGGAGTTGGTGGTCCTTACCTCAGTTGGTGCTGGGAAAATCCTTATTATTATATTCACAAATATTCATATAAATTATATGCAAACATCTGGTATCTTTCGTGTCCATTGTGATTATGATTTGATTGTTATTAATCTGTTCAAATATGTTTTAACTGCTAACTTGTAAGAAGAAGAAAAATTAGAAAATTCCACACACTAATTCACCCCCCTCTTAGTGTGGTCGGTGTGTTCAACAATTGGTATCAGAGCGGGTTCCTTCAAAACACAATTTAACCACTAGAAGGTAGATCCTGGAGAAATGGGTGGACATATGGATCTCTCCACAATTGAAGCTCCCTTATTTGATGGAACAGATTATTCCTCATGGAAAGAAAATATGAAATAGTATTTGAATTCAAAAGGATCTGAAGTTTGAAATTCAGAAGTAAGCAAGCCCTGGGATTTAACTACATTAAATAATCTATCCAAGATTACAGTCCAAAGAAGATAAAGGAAGATTCTTCTTAATGGATTATGAGATACAATCAAGGAAATCATAGGACTATGCACATCCACCAAGGACTTATGGATGA
>JZKD02S2243027.1:3638-25770 GCA_000966675.3 Picea glauca
ATCTATAACCCCTGGAGTCAACACTCCGCCAGGTGAACTTGTGGGAGACTAAGGGATCTAAGGAATAAGGCCCCCGCCTTATTGCACGCCCCTTAGAATCATCGTGAGCGACTGTTGCAATCTGCCCTCACGACATTGTGGATCCTCTCGAACTAGGTAATCGTCAACCTACAGTTCGAGCCACGGTGGGAATGCTAGTAGGTTGTGGCATGGTTGCTGTCCACACCTCTCCCTCAACCTCTCTGGAAATCATGTGTGGCCCCTTTACTCCATATGTGAGCCTGGTCGACAAGCTATCATCAGCCTGCATCATCCAAAAATCATGTCAGAACATGTCAACATCATATCATCAAATCAATGAACTATCACAGTAAATAAATCAACCCAATAGAAAACTCCCTGACTCAATCCGGAGTCCAAGGGGGTTCCACCGATGCCTCTGCATCCTCAAGGTCCAAAAACCCTGCACACTCAATAAAACTGAGTCAAAAGCACTTGTCTACGTCAAGCAGTAAAACATCATGTCATCTATCATAACGCATCATAATCAAGGATAAATGTTTTAACATCATAAAAGTTCCAAATCACTTGCGAGCAAGTGTCCTCAAAGAATAAGTTTTCTCAGTGTGCCAGAGCGGGATGTTGCAATAGAAGTAATATATCTTACATTCCACAAATAATGACTCCATCGTTATTGAATCTTTTTAAACATTTTCTCAATTTCTCTTACAAGATGGATTGTCTCCAAAATTGAGAACCTTGTTTTAGTATTTATATATAGTTTTATACAAAATTGGGATATCGGTAAGTGAAGTGGTTTAACTTATTGTCTCTTTAACTCCATTTACTAGACGACATATTTTAAACATTTATATATTTAACTTCTTCAATGTAATATTCCATTTAGAGGGAATGCATGGTGGTTTGAGACCTCATTCATGGATATTGAGCTCTAGAAAGTTCATTTAGGTGATAATATCCCCTTTTTCCTCCCTAGACCATGGTCAAGACTCCTAGACCCATAATTGGTGCATAAAAATTCCTAATGGAAACCATATGTCACTTGTAGGATACATATTCACTCTAATGTTCTTGTGTGGTGGTTCAAGTCCTTGTTCATGGTCATTGAGTCCCATAATCTTAATTTAAGAAATAAAACCTTTGTTTTCCTCCCTCAACCATGGTTAATACATGGAGACCCATATTTAGTGTGAAAATCCTTCTAATGGTTCCTCTACCTCAATCGTAGTATAAAGATTCCCTCTAGAAGATGTGTGTGGTCAATGGTCATTTGAGGACTCATTCATTGTCATTGATCCCAAAAATATTGATATAAGGTACAATTCCCTTGTTTTCCTTCTAAAGGCCATGGTTAAGACCCATATAACCATCCCTAGTGAGAAAACACTCGTAATGGTACCCATATCCCACTTGTAGGCCAAATATGCCCTCTAATGGGATTGTGTTGTGGTTAGAGGTCCCATTCATGCCCTTCAAGCCCTAAACAAATCATTTAGGGACCTGTGCCTTTTTTTTCTCCATAGACCATATGGTTAAGGTCTTGAAACCCACCCTTTGTGTTCCAAATATCATAATGGGGAAAATATCACACTTGTAGGCCAAATATTCCCTCTAGAGGGACTCTATTGTGGTTAGATTTCTAGTTCATGGCCCTTGATGCATATACTATTCATTTAGGGTTTGATTCACTTATTTTCCTCCTCATATCATGGTCAAGGAATTGATGTAAAATTTTATGCTTGTCAATGCACATGGGTCCCCCAGGATAAAACCCTCAATATGTGATTCCCACCACTTATTTGTTGGAACCTTCAATTTACAACTCTAGCTATCATATTTTTTTTAGATGATAAATTAATATGTATTTTTTTTATGAGGTATAAGGCATTAAAAAATATCATAGTACTAAGAGCATAATTAATGTGAAGTGAAACTAAAGCATAACATTAAATAAATTGAAAGCATGAATAGATAGGACATTCCATTAATTTTATATTTAGTAAATATATGTGGATAAGATAGCTTGAAAATTTAATTGTACTTTTTTTTCTAATGACCAAGTTAATAATTCATATAAGATATGAATTAATACTAGGACATAATCCACAAGCATAACTCATAGTAAAGCATAACTCATAGTAAAATCAAGATGTTATTCATGGAAGTAAGATATATTGCATTCCACAAATAATGACTCCATCATTATTGAATCTTTTCAAACACATTTTCTCAATTTCTCTTACAAGATGGCTTGTCTCCAAATATGAAAACCTTGGTTTAGTATTTATATCTAGTTTTATACAAAATTGGGATCTCGGTAACTGAAGTGGTTTAACTTATTGACTCTTTAACTCCATATGCTAGACGAAAAAATTTAATCATTTAGATATTTAGATTCTTCAATGTAATATTCCATTTAGAGGGCATACATGGTCGTTTGAGACCTCATTCATCGATCTTGAGTTTTACAAACTTTATTTAAGTGATTCTGGTGGTTCAAGGATTTGTTCATGGTAATTGAGTCTCATAATATTAATTTAAGAAATTAAATCTTTGTTTTCCTTCCTCAAATATGGTTAATGCATGGAGACCCACCTTTAGTGTGGAAATCCTTCTAATGGTCCCTCTACCCCACTTGTTGTATAAATATTCCCTCTAGAATATGTGTGTGGTCATTGGTCATTTGAGGACTCATTCATTGTCATTGATCCAAAAAATCTTGATATGATATGTAATTCCCTTGTTGTCCTTCTAAATACCATGGTTAAGACCCATATATCCATCCTTGGTGAAAAAACACTCATAACGGTACACATATCCCTCTTGTAGGCCAAATATTCCCTCTAATGGGACTGTGTTGTGGTTAGAGGTCCCTTTCATGCCTTTAAATCCCTAAAAAAATAATTTAGGACATGTGCATTTTTTTCCTCGCTAAACCATATGGTTAAGGGCTTGAAACCCACCCTTAGTGTGCCAAATACCATAATGGGAAAATATCACACTTGTAGGCCAAATATTCCCTCTAGAAGAACTGTATTGTGGTTAGTTTTCTACTTCATGGCCCTTGATCCATATACTATTCATTTAGGGTTTGATTCACTTATTTTCCTCCTCATACCATGGTCAAGGAATTGATGTAAACTTTTGTTCCTTGTCAATGCAAATGGATCCCCTAGGATAAAACCCTCAATATGTGATTCCCACCACTTATTTGGTGGAGCCTCCAATTTACAACACTAGATATCATATTTGTTTTATATGATAAATTAATATGTATTTTTATGTATTTTTTTAATGAGGTATAAGGCATAAAAAAATCATAGTACTAATTGATGTGAAGTGAAACTAAAGCAAGACATTAAAGAAATTGAAAGCATGAATAGATAGGACATTCCATTAATTTTATATTTAGCAAACATATGTGGATAAGATAGATTGAAATTTTAAGTGTACTTTTTTTCTAATGACCAAGTCAATAATGCATATAAGATATGAATTAATACTAAGTCATAATCCACAAGCATAACTCATAGTAAACTCAATATGTTATTCATAGAAGTAAGATATATTGCATTTCACAAATAATGGCTCCATCGTTATTGAATCTTGTCAAACATTTTCTTAATTTCTCTTATAAGATGGCTTCTCTCCAAAAGTGAGAACCTTGTTTTAGTATTTATATCTAGTTTTATACAAAATTAGGATCTTGGTAAGTGAAGTGGTTTAACTTATTGAATCTTTAACTCCATTTACTAGTCGACAAACTTTAATCATCTACATATTTAACTTCTTCAATGTAATATTCCCATGCTTTATATACTTTCTCTATTTCAAATAAGCTAGGAAAGTGATGCTTCTTGAATGGGGTTTGGATGATACCTATCCCATTTTGGACTTTGATCTATCCCTTCTCTAACATAGACAAGAAAACACAAAGTAGATCATTTTCCTTGTTGGAGTTTCTATATATTCTTTGGAAACATTCTTGTTGATGCTTAGGGTGGATTTTAGAGTAGTTCTATTTTAACTCTAGGTTTCACTAAACTATGCCATTACATATTCTTTCCATACAAAGGTGTTATCTATTATGAATGAGGGTATTTGTCACTCTTGGTATTTTTTCAACATCTTCAAGTATTAGTTGTATTCCTTTAGTAGCTCCTAGATGTCCTCATTTCAAGATTTACTTGTGTCCCTCTAGGAGCTCAATCTTATGAAAATATAGTTTGTTATGTTTTCATTATGTCGAGATAACTTGTGAGGTGCTTTTTTGAATTCTAGTTTCCACTATGTTCGAGAGTCCAAGGATATTTTATGTTCCTTCTCGTGATGAAATTAGTCTTCCAATTTGTTTTTCATTTTTGTCAATTCTGGAGCTATTCTATTAAAAATATAGTAAAAATACAAGCATGAAATCAGAAAAAATGAGACCTTCCCTGATTGGGAAACCAGGCTGGAAAAAACAAGACCATATTTCATGCATGATGAGGGGAAACTAGGCTTACAAAAAAAGTTATATTGATTGTCTATGTAATTTCTGTCACAACACCAAGACTGGACAAAACTAAGGAAACTGAAAAAAGAGCACAAGCCTGGAAATTACTTATGCGTGCCAGTCACGGTTGGAGGGCCATCTAGAGACATATATTCTACAATGGGGAAGCCTCGAAAGTCATTGTCATTGTCACTGGAAGATTTGGATATGTCCGAGCTTGGTTGCTTGACTGGGAGAGTTGAACTCTTGATGAAAGGATCCGCCAACGAACTTTTCTTACCTAGTGGAGTCTTTGCTGCTTACTTGCTAGAATTCACCTGAGGATACGAAGTGTTGGGGTGGGTCAAAGAAGGAGGAGGATTGAGATTGGGGGAGGGTTGAGAGGAAGGATGAGGGAAAGCGACAGGGGAGTGGGATGAGAGAGGCGAGCTGGGAGGGATTTGAATGAAGACACCTGAGAGTATGAGGAGGGCATGGGTGAGTAGATTCTTCACCACCCAATAGTTGCGGCGGTGTCTGGAGGTGCAACGGGGGGTAGGGAGGGAGACCGATATTTTCTCCTCCCAATTTTCTAACAGTTGTCTAAGTGAATTAGGAACATAGTGGTCATAGCCATCTTGGTTGGCCATGACGGGCAGGGAAGGTGCTGTGAAAACATGCCCACCATGACCGCTTCTCCCCAAGGTGTAGGTGGTGCACTTATGGGGAGGCATCTGTGAATGGCTGAGCCTATAGAGCACAGAGAGGGGAGAGAGCCACTTCCTGTGGAGGATCAACAGGCTACAAACTAAGGAGGAATGCTAGAGGTGTTCGAGGGAGACAGAATGAAAAAGGCCTAGGGGGGAGGGGCGTAAGTTGAGGACGTTCAATGCAAGCGTACTGAGGCCATGCAAGTGATGTGCTAGAGCAGCTGGTAGAGTAAATGTTTGTCGTCTTGGGAGGAGGAGTAAGTTAATTCACATGAGGGGAGGATGAGGTGGAACGCACTAGGTTGTTTTTTCTCGTGGCGGGGGAGCTTTTGTTTCCCGCTAGGTAGGTAGGAGTGGCACCCGCAGCTGGGGAAGAAGAGTCCTTGAGAGAAATGTTTATGTAGTCTCACCTGAAGGAGTTATTGGAAAGCTCATCCAGAGTGTGATCCTTAAGGTCAGAGTTGTCCATGATTCTTTCATTGGAAATTTTTCCCACCAAGGATTTAGGCTTATGACGAACATGGTGGAAAGAAACAGAGTCCTCGTGTTCCAAAATTTGATCCAGAACCTGAAGTCCTTGATCTAGTCTCTAACTGGGGGATATTTTTGATCTTTGAAAGCCATTTTGAAGATGGATTTCCATGGAGATGATGAGTTGCGAGTCACCTTCGACTATGAGAGGGAAGAGATCTCTTTGTTGTGTTAATCGAAAACCAAGGAGGAGACATGAGAGTTCTGCGACATTATTATTGTCATGGTCAATGGATCCATAGAAGAGTCGGGCACCTGAGCTATCTCTAAAGACACCACCAAATACCGCAGGACCAATATTTCCTTTGGAGGCTCCATCAAATTTGAGTTTGAGGAAGCCACAAGGAGGATGACACCAGTGCTCTGGACTAGAGGGAGACCTCATGTGGGAATCTAGGTTTACATGGGGGCCCACGTGGGTGTTAGGAAAGATGTCCCATCTCTGTAGAATTAATGATTCATTTGGCTTTGCTTGAAATTCTTGGTCAGACCAGGGTTGGAGATGAATCGTTTCCAAAATATGTGTTTTGCAGGTTTCTCATAGTGTGTCCTTAGAGGAGGAGTGATCTTTGAATATGTGTTGGTTGTGCTATTTCCAAATGTTCCAGATAATGAAATCAGGGAGCATCTACCATAGATGGTTGAGAATTGTGTTATGGTAAGGATTTTCAGCCTAGGTTTTAAGATATTGAGTGATATTACCGTGAACCTAGTCGGATCTTCTATAGGAATTCGCTGCATTATCCCAAAGATTGTTGGAGAAGGGGAAGCTATAAAGGATGTGGTATAAGGATTACTCATTGTTGTTGCAGAGAAAATAATGAGAAGGTATAGAAAATCCCCTTTTGAGAATGTTGTCTGAAGTTAAGATGCACCTATGGTGAACTAGCCAGAGAAATGTTGAGATCTTGGGCCAATTTATGAGAGACCAAAGTTTGGACCAACAAGGATTTGGAGGAGCTGGAGGAGGGGGGGTGAGAAGTTGATAATATTCTCTAACTATAAAAAATCCTCTTGGAAGGTACCCCCATCTGAGCTTGTCATGGTCCTGGTTGATTCAATTTTTTTGGTTATTCTTGTTTTTCTCTATTTGAGATCAAGTCTCTACAGGAAGGTGAAGAAGGGAGTTGTGAAGTGGTATCCATTTCCCAAAGTTTTGTTGATCAGTAATGTGCCAGAGGTCCTTAAAATTTGTTCTTTCTTGAGGTGGGAGGTTGTACTGTCTTTCCAAAATTGGGATATGCTGACAAGAATCCATCTAGAAGTTGGCATGGGCGCCATTCCTGATTTCCCAAAAGATGTGTTGTTGAATGATATGGCACTGGAGTTTTGCTGAATTCCATATGAGGGATCCTTGAGAATTAGGAGTAAAATGGATCAGGTTGTGCATGTCTCAATTTGGAGAATATTTTTTGTGCCATGGCTATGCCCAAGGACTGGAGTTGTTGGAAACTCATTTCCACTAGGTTTTCACACTGAGAGTTTCATTGCTCTTTATTGGATCCCTTAGGCCTAAGCCGCCCATTTGATTGGTAAACAGATTTTGTCCTACTTTATCAGAGCACATTTTTGGGTGTTATTATCACCACCCAAAAGGAAAGTGAATTGTATTTTTTGGATGGATTTGAGAACCCATTTGGGGGTTGCAAGAACAAAAAAGAGATACAAAGGAATCAATTGCAAAACAAACTTAATGAGAACTAAATTCCTAGCTAGATTGAGGGTTCAAAAAGTCTAGGAGGAGATCTTTTGACTTAATTTGTCAATGAGTTCCTTCCAGGTGGAGTGTTTGATGGTTGAAGCAATTAGGGGGGAACCCGGGTATTTAGAAGGGAGTGAGGAGGTAGAAAAACCCATAGTTATGGAAATATTTCTTTAGGTGGTGGGGGGAGTCTTGAAGAAGAAGATGAGAGATTTGTCCAAATTGATAGTGGCTTTTGAGGAATTTGAAAAGGTGGTGAGAAGGATTTGAAGGGTACGAGATTCTTGAATGGATGGGTGTGCCAGGAGAAAGTTTTCATCAATGAATTGTTTGTTGGTCAGCCACTCACTGTTGTGGAGGCTCAAGACTTTTAGGGAGTCATTTAAGCAAGCACTTGTTAACATTTGACTTAAGCCTTCTTCCATGAGGATAAACAAAAAAATGGAGAGGGGATTTCCATGATGGATTCCTCTGGAGGGGGTGAAGGTGAGGGAGGGGGAACCATTAACAAGAATAGTTAAAAAGAAAAGGGAAAGGAGAGAGAGGATCTAGCATAACCATACTTGACTGAAGCCAAAGGCTAAGAGAATCTTTTTGATGTACTCCTAGCTGAGGCGATCAAAATATTTGGAGAGGTCTAGTTTGAGAAGCATGCCAAGTTTCTTGGTGGTTTTTAGAGAGTGGATAAAGTAATGGAATAGAATGATACCATCAAGAATATGCCTTCCCTCAACATATCTTGTTTTCTCCGGTGATATGAGCAGGGAAAGGAGGGGTTTTAACCTATTGGAAATGAATTTTGTGATGATTTTATAAATAACATTGCAAAGAGCTATGGGTCTGTACTTAATTGAAGCCACAACGTTTTATTCTTTAGGAATCAGGGTGATAAAAGTGGCGTTGAGGGCAGTGAGAACCCATTGATAGCTACGAGATTGCTCTACGATTTCCAACACCTCTAGATTTAGCATATCCCAACAATCATGGAAGAAGTTGATTGTGAAAACATTAGGTCCAGGGGAAATACTTTCCTTCATTTGAAAGACAACTGATTCCACCTCCTGAAGAGTAATTGGGTGCATTTAGGAGGTGTTGTGTTGATTTGTGACCAGGCGGGGAATGTGGTTGGCCACCTGTTGATGAATTCTCCCCTAGAGAGGTTCTCCTTCGAGAGTAGATGTTCATAATAGGATACCAACTCAGTTTCGATGTCTTTGTGGGTTTCTAGTCTAGATCCATCTTGTTTTTTGAGGCAAGAGATATTGTTATGCATTCTGTGTTGAATGGTCGAGTGGTGAAAGAAAGAGGTGTTACACTCTCCTTCTTTTAGCGAGGAGATTCTTGATTTGTGTTTACAAAGAATTTCTTCATGCAGACAACGCTCCTCTATCTTTTATTGAAGTTATGCTTCTCTATGGGAGAGAGCCTTCGAGCGTCCCTCATTGATGATCTACTACTGAAGAGATTCTATAGTCTTCTCCAAATTATATTTGGCCAAGAAGATGTTCCCAAAAGTTGATTTGTTCCATATTTTTTGATGTTGTTTCAAAATTTTTAATTTTTGTTGGAATCTATACATTTTGGAGTGGCCCTGTGGATGGGTGGAAGACCACCAATTTTGGATCATTGGCTTGAATTTTGGATGGGTTAGCCAAAAAATTTCAAATATGAAGGGGAAAAATGATTATTACCACTTTGATGTGAGTTCATGTAGATGGGCCAATGGCTTGATCCTGAGGAGGGGAGGATAGTAGTGGATAGTTCATCCCATGTTGTTGCTATTTCTTCAGAGACTAGAAATCTGTCAAGGTGTGAGGCGATATGAGAGGTGCCTCCACATCGATTATTCTAGGTGTATATGCCATTGGTGGTTTCTAGGTCCACCAGGTCATTTCTCTCAATGAAGCTCTTGAATCTAATGTCCTCCTGTGAGAGAAGGTGGTGGCCTCCTTTTTTTTCTCGAAGATTGGTGATGAGATTTAAGTCTCCATCGAGGATTCAATTATGTTTGGGCTTCTCTTGTTTATACCAATCCAAAAAGTTTAGATGGTTGGTATTCTGTTCTGAAGTTTGTGGACCATAGACATTGGTGATGAATACATGTACATTTGTGCCAATGAGATGAAAGGACGTTGAGATAGATTTTTTGGTGGTGGTGAAGTCATTGAGGATGATAGTTGTGAGGTTCCAAGCAATTGCAAGACCACCAGAATCCCTAGGCGCATCAACTGCAATAGATTTATTGTTTTTCCAGAGACGCAATAGCAAATCTTGAAGATTATCACTATTTCTTTTTCTTTCTTGAATCAGGAGTATGGTGGGTTTTTCTTGGTGAATTTTCCTACAGAGCATTCTGTGTTTATTGAGACCATTGATACCCCTAACATTCCAAGAGATGAATTTCATTGGGAACATGGAGAGTGGGAGGGAAATAATTTAGTGAGCTGATCATATTGCCCCGACTCCACTAACTTGGATCCCAAAGAGGCAATGTGTTGGAGATCTATTTTGTGTCCTCGTTTTTTGAGATATTTGACCACTTTTTTTAGATCGATTGGGGGGTTGTTTTGTATCCCAAGTATGGAACACATTTTTCTTTGTTGAGATATTCCTTGAGGAAATGAATATGATTTGGGGCGATCACGTGGAAGGCCTATTTTTTTCATGCATCCTCTAGACCTAGGAGATCTAACTCACCCAGATCTACATCTCCCATGTCTTCATTGACCATTAGCGCTTGAAAATCTTGGTTGGTGGAGAAGATTGAGTTTTCTAGTAGTGGCATTGTGGATGAGATGGGATGGGTGTTTGATCTCTGTAGGGATTGGATTTGATGAGGAGTTGTTGCCCTGATTTTGCATGGGCTCTTGGTAATGATGTTTGGGGGATGGCTAGATTTCTTCCTCAATGGGAGCAACTCCATTTGATTGTTGGGAGATATCTTGGAAGTTGTTTCTTGTTGATGGGTCCATGGATTTGGTAGCAGCATGGGTTTTAAGGTTGTATCGTTGTCAAGTGGGGATTGTTCTGAACCCTTCTTCATCCACAAGAGTAGCTACTTTGGGATTTGTGGCTGGCTTGTTTTGAGGGACGTCTCTGAAGAGGTGTCCATCTTCATGAAATTTGCAACATCTGAGAGGGACATGCTCATAGTCTAGACTTTGGATCCATTATGCTTCTTCATGCATAAGGCAGATGGAGTCTGGCATGGATTTGGTGATATGTATGTAGACGCAGATCCTGACATAGGAGGTATGTTTGTTGTTCTTGGTTTTCTCTCCTATTTTGACGAAATTACCCAAGGCATTGTCAATGTATTTAAGTGTTTCATCATCCCAGTAGTCTTGAGGTAAGGAGTAAATTTTGATCCATACAGGATCCCATGTGAAGTCATCTTTGTCTATATTGAAGCATTATGTACATTTTCTGAGGTATAAGAAAGAAAAGTTGAAGAAGTAGGGGCCTCCTTCCAGTATTTTGTCCCTGGCATCGATCCAAGTGAATATGGTGGTGAACAATCCTTTTGAGCCAAGTTTGATGTCGAAGTGCACCTTTGGTTTCCATTTTTCCGTGATCCAGCTTAGAAGGGCATGCTCCATGGGATAGATTCCAATGAATTTTCCTATCAATGCATAAGTTTTCATGTGCTCAATTCAATTGTTGAATCGGGATGGAGGAAGCTCAATCATGGGTCTTTCCTTAGATCTTGCAATGGATTTTCTTGTTTTCGTTGCATCCAAAGCTAGGTTGGTCTCAAGTGGTTGAGAAGGTGTCAGTTGGTCTAAGTTATTTTGGGGGTTTTGATCTTCTTGCATGGATTCTTGGGTATTTCTAGGAGCCTGGTTCAAGGTGTATTTGTAAGAAAGGGAGGAGCCCTCAACTCCTCCCCTAGGGGAGGCCATGTACGTTTGAAGCTAGTGCTTAAGTTCTATAGCAGACCAGACAAATGTGAGAGTTGTCAAAGGTTTGCATAGGGAAGAGGAAGCGAGCATCAACGAAAATCATGGAGCCTCCGATGAAAAGTAGTAATGTTAATTGTGCCGCTCATCTCCCAATTTGTTATAAAGAGTTAATAATTCATTTATTCCATAACTTTATAGAAATATTATTGAACCAATGAAACATCATTTTGGATTTTGAATTCATATTCAATGAAATCACTACTATATTTTGCACATTTGTAATATTTGTAGTTGGTGTTTCAAGTGTTCAATCTCCTTCTTATGCCCTTCTATATATCTATCCATTCTACGTAAGTTAGACTTTGTTTTTTGGCATATTAATTACCATGTTATCGCACAATTTGTACTTTCCCAAAATCCCCAGGCAAGTGGATACAGAATTGGCATAACTGGGAATAACCTATCATTGTCAGCTTAATAAGATATCAATTTATATTTAGGAGTATGTCAAGTCTACCCCATAGGAGATGTTCTCGCTGACCTGGGAGGTTTGAGAAGCCTAAGGAAAGTAACCACAAGGAAATCCTTCCCCTCTCATAGATCAATCAAATCAAAGGTTTCTTTTATGTCTTAAGGATGAAGCAAATGGATGATATTGTGTACCTTTATAGAACAAGACAACAAGGAAAACATGGCATTTTCCAAGTACCAAATGATTGCTAATACTTCATAAGACAATAAACCTTCATAAAGGAAGCTAGATGATTATGAATTTGCAAAAATGAAATAGTTTATAACAACAATTAATATTTTATAACAGCCACAAGATTCATGCCTTGAAATTGCTTGAAAAAGACAATAAAAAGTGACTTTGACTAGGCAAATTGATAGTAAATTGTCACAAGCAAAATTGACAATGTTTAGCGAGCTCTTAATGTCACTTTTGCAGAGAATTTGGTGCAGTTAGATGGCTGTAACAATCTTTTGCAGCAGAATCAAATTTAAATGGTCAAAAGTGCAAGAAAACCACATACAAAACTAGCACTTACCTAGTAGATTCACTAGCAATTATCACAATTGATTTTTGAATGGTTCTAGTGCAAGTTAGTAGGTAAATGTGTCAAATTAATGTATGTTTTTATGGATGTAGGAATGTTTTTATACAAAATAAAGTTATATTAGGAGTTAGTCTAATTTAGGGTTAGAGAATGTTAGTAAAGGGTTCAAGGATAAGAGTATAAGTGTTTGTTTGTTCAATCACCATTTGTAGAAGGTAGTCTAGTGCCTTTCTAGGGTAAATGGAGTCACTAATGGTAGAAAACAATATTAAAGGAAATATAGCAATGATAATGATATGTTAAAGGGGTGGAGACGATAAGAGAGGTGTTGGTATCCCAAGGCCTCAAAAATCCACTTCCAAGAGGAAATTGCTAGAAAGTAACAAGGGTTAGGCCCTAGCGATTTTCTCTTTCCTTGAACAAATTGTAATAAAATATGAAATTGGGAAATGGAAGTAGGGTTACTAGAGTGGTACAATGGTAGGGCTCTAGTATCTACTTCAAGTTAGGCACCTTTCAATAAATTTTAGCACATGGAAGATTATAGGGAAAAATATAATAACGTATGTCTTCCCCTAGGGTTTCAAGCAAACAATTTCATAATATTAGACATGAAACAAGTATAAATAACCATATACATTCATTCACAATAAATAAATGAATATTTTCCACTTACTTCACCAAGAATAATCAAGAAAGTCACCCCAATTAAAGATCCTCCACATGAAAATAGACAAAATACACAAAAAATTGCCTCCTTCAAGAAGTGCACACCACTAGTTTCAGCCAAGAACACTTAACGAAGGCCAAATTTCAGACCTACACTTGAGTGATGAATGATTGATGATAAAATACAAGATTTTTATTTCTTATTTATACAATAACAATGACCTTTAATTGTCTTTTAGGTCATAAAAGGCCGACATGGCCAATTTACATCAAAAATCTAGTTTTTACATAAAATTAACAATTAAAACCCTAATTTCACTTTATGGATGATGTCATGCCCATCTAGGGTGACGTTAGGCCCCCATCATGGAATGATAGGCCTCAAATGTAAAACTTTATGCCTCAAAAGGACTCAAAAGATGCCACATGTGCCAACTAGCACCAAAATGTCCTCATTCCAAACCCTCACTGAATGACATCAAGGGTCAATATGATGACGTCAGGGGCCTTCAAGGGCCAATGTCATGGTGGAAGGGAAAGAACCCCTTGGGTCTAGGCCTACCATAGTTTCTCGGGGGAAACTTCCTTCTTCCTTCATGGTGTCATCCTCTGGTGTCTCTTTTCCTCTAGTTGGGGTCACATAATCCATCTGGTGAGATTTAAGCCCCATGGAGGTCCGAGCTAATCATCTCCCCATATGTACCTGTCCATCGGGCATGGTCCTACAACAACAAAAAGTACGCCTTCCATGGGCTCACAAGTCATAGGGATAATAGCAATGCAATCACATCCAATAATCAAATTACCCAAATATGTGCATCAAACTCCCCTTTACCCAAACAAATGTTCAAAGACTTTATGCAGTTTAACAAGATAGGTTTGGAGAGGGTATCAGGATGTCCTATTGGTCTAATAATACTCAAGTTTGGGGTGTTTCCCAAGTGAAGACCAATCTAGGTCATGTAATTGTATGAAATGGTGTAGGGGAATGTTTGGGCAAGGGGTGCAATGATAACAAGGAAATGTAGGTTTTGCCTATGGGTGCCTATATAGAGGGAGAGCTGCACCTTTTCATGGATGCCATTGTTTCCTATCCCATTCAATTCCTTTCATTCTTTGTCTTATTTCTTTTTATTTTCAAGAGAATAGTTAGGGTACATTGTCTTGGCGTGGTGACCAGTGGTGATAGTGTTACCCACAAGTACTTCACAGAAATGAGAAGGTTAGCTTGTGATAAGACCCCATTTCTCTTGGATATGCCACTAAGGGCCAAAAACCTGGTTTGGTGATGAGATAGATGGTAGTGTCATACTGCTACATGCCCATGGACCCAATAGTTCGGCTCATGATGAGACCTCCTATCCACCAACTAGACCTTGAGTTTTATTTTATCTTATGGGTCCCCTTTTCTTACTGAGAATCATTTTATTGCTTTCTTGGGAATCCCTAGGTGAATAATATCAAAGGTTTAATTTTGGATTTTAACTTTTGCAGGATAATTTTACCCTCTGGGCCTTTAGCCCCTTCTTTCCACAAGGCAAGGTACAACCCTTACTAGTGTTTAAAACCCAATTCCCGAACCAAGGTAGGGGAAGATGAGAGGGAAAATGATGAAAAGTGGTAAGTATGGAAGGAATGGATGATGAGCTTTCATAGACCCACCTAGTGGCATCTCATCCCTAAGGGAAACAACTTACTAGGGAACTTTGTCAACCCGCTAGGTATGAACAAGTTAAAGAGCATAATTTCCAAGCAAACGTTATGAAACAAAGGAGAGTTCAATGCAACATATTCAAATGATTTGAAAATCAGAGTGACACATACCATGATACCCAAACTCATTACCTCATGGAGAAAGACCCACTGCTACCTCAGGATCAGGTTGATGGGATGGATGTTGTTGCTGCTGGTAAATAGGATGCACCGAAGAAAAGATGGGCCCTACGAGGCCAAGATCAAGTCGTATGGCTCTCAGTACTCCATGTCTAGGACCTACAGGCCTTGAGACATAATCTCCTTAGTTATCCCTAGGATGGGGGATAACATCTGTCTCCAACTCGGGGACATGTGCTCACCGTAGAGCACATGAGAACCTCAACATCTATGGCATGACTTGTAATATGCTAGATCTAAAAAATAATAAATAGTAATCTTTTGGGGTGGTGATATCACCCCTCGCTGATATATGATACAATGAAATAAAATTAAGGAAGCATATATATACAAATGAAACTACAACTACACTACTCTAGCATGATATGCAGATGGTATATACAATGACTGTAAATGCCTACATAACTCACTTGTACTTACCTATCATGTTGTTGGCGGGAAGTAGCGCTTGATGTGTATAACATTCACAGGTAGCTTGAAATCTTCTCTTTCCAGGCTTGTCAAGTTAAAAGAGTTTGTTCCTGCCTGACTTATGACCTTGTAGGGACCTGTCCATAATCCATCCACCTTCTTGTGCATACCATATCTCTCCCTTCTTTTGTCCCATAACAACACTAAGTCTCCTTCAGTGAAACCTCTCTCTTTTTCCTTGCGATTGAAGATGTTTTTAACTTTCTCTTGGTTTCTTGTCATTTGGCTCAGGGAAATCCTCTTGGATTCATCCAACTCTACTAACTGTTTAATTCACCTTTGGATTGCTTCTCCTTCAGTGGTGTATTGCTAAGCAAAACGAAGGATAGGGATTTGGAGATTCATAGGTAGTTTGGCTTCCAACCCATACACTAGTTGAAATGGGGTTTTTCCTGTTGAGGTCTTTATTGTTATTCGGTCTTCCCACAATGAATACTTGGTCTTGCTATCCCAAGACCTTTTTTTCTCTCCCACAAAATTCTTAATAATATTCATGAGGTTCTTATTACTTGATTCTTCTAAGCCGTTTCCTTTTGTGTAGTAGTTTGACGAATGATATATAACAATGCCATACTTGAAACAAAATTCTGCTAATGCAAGGGAGCTGAAGTCTTTGGCATTGTTAGTGGTAATTTTGGACGTGACCCAAAATATTGTTATTATTCTTTCCTCCAAGAAATTCATAACCACCTCCTTAGTGTCTTTATTTGTGGGAATAGATTCTACTCACCTAGTAAAATAATCTGTGGTGGTCAAAATTCATCGGTAATCATTACTCAAATTATCTTTAAACTCACCAATAAATTCTAATCCCTATTGTTGAAAAGGAGCTTCTACCACCACGGGTTTCAAAGGTTGTGCCAGGAGCTTTTGTTTACCAATAAAGTATTGGAAAGGTTGGCATGATCAGACGTATCAGTGAGTATCAACGAACAATGTCGGCCAATAATATCCAACTCTTAATATCTTGTGTTTAGTAGTACGGGCAGCGAAGTGCCCACCACAATGCCCGGAGTGTACTTCCTTTAATAGCTTGTTGGCTTCTTCTTGGTTCACACATCTAAGGAGAACTTCATCTAGGTCCTTCCAACCAAGACCATTCTCAGTCAAACAATACTTCATAGCTTTGAGTCTCAAGGATCTTCTTTTATAGTATACTAGATGGTTTGGACATGATAAATTCTTGAGGTAGTATATTATGTCAGAATACCATTCATCATGTTCTATCTCACTTAATACCATGTTTATTTGTTCATTCTCTCCCATTTGTATAGCTTCTTGGTTGCTCTCAATCAATATTTGGGCTAACCCTTGTCCCTTCACAATCTTGGTGGGTTTTATATCTAAATCATATTCTTAGATCTTGGAAACCCACTTACCCCTAGTACCCATACAATATTGTTGTGACAAAACATTTGTTACCACTGGGTAAGGGACATAAGCCTTAATCTTATTGTAACCCATATAGTTTCTAAAATGATTAAAGGGTTTCACCAAGGCGTAATCCTGCTTCTCAGTAATCAAATAATTCATCTTTGAATCACTAAGGACTTTCCTCATGAACACAATGGGGTGTTCATGGTCATCAACATATTTCTGCAACAAGACACATGCGATGGTATCTTGAGAGCCAAAAGAGAATATCACGAAATCCCGTGAATAATCAAGACTAATCAGAACTGGGGTCTGGGAAATAGTGTATTTTATATCTTCAAAATATTGAATGGCCCTGCCATCCCACTTGAATTCCATGTACTTTTTAAGTAATGCACTCATGGTTTTTATTCTTTCAACAAAGTTCGGGAAAAATCTTCAAATAAAGTTTATTTTTCCGAAGAATGATTGTAGGGATTTTTTGTTACTTGGGGGACATACATATTTGATAGATTGGATCCTCTCTGAGTCTATAGAAATTCCTCCCTCTAAGACTATGTGTCCCAATATCTTTCCCTTATCTATCCCGAAAACATACTTCTTAGGGTTCAAGGAGATACCATATTTTCTGCATCTTTCAAAGACAATTATGAGGTGTGAGATGTGGTCTTTTATTTCCTTTGGCATGATTGTGAGATCATATTGGTAAATTTCTATGATTTTCTGAATGAGATATATAAAAGAAAATTCCATTTCTCTTTGAAATTTTGAACCTACATTCATAAGGCCGAAAGACATTCTTAGGTACATGAATGTTCCCCATGGTGTGGTAAATGTTGTTTTGAGTTGATCGTCTCCCTTGAGTAACACCTGATTGTATCTAGAAAATCCATATAGCATGGACATCATGCCTACCCCTGTGACCCTTTGTTATAAGTGTTCCATATTTGGGAGGGGGTAATTGTCCTTCAAATATAGCTGGTTAAGGTTTCAAAAATCTATGCATAGACGAATGTCACAACTTTTCTTTCAGACAACTACCAAATTGGACATCCATGATGAATATCTAATGGGAGCTATGATACCAACATCTACCATCTTTTGAATTTCCTTCTGTATCTGGTTTTCCAACTTAGGGTTAATATGTCTTAGCTTTTGTCGAAAAGGTTTGGCTCCCTTTGTCAAAGGTATAGCATGTTGGATGGCATCACCCCTATAAGCTTTTAATTCATCATAATTCCAAGAAAAGGTATCTTTAAACTCTCTTATCAGGTCAAGTATCTCATTCCTCTCCTTTTTCGTGGTACCTTTCCCTATTTTGACCATTCTTAGATATATCTCGATGCCAATGTTGAATTTTAAGGCTTCATATATTTGTTGTTTGGGGTTTTCCCTTTGTAAACATCATGTCTATCAAAGAGTTGTTCTAAAGGAAATCACCCTTTCGGCATAATGTTATTTTGCAATTTTACTACGTCTAGGTCCATAGAATCAACTAGGAAGTTTACTTGTGAGTTGGTGAATCATCTACTGTTTTCCATGAATCTAAGGATTTGACCATCGTCTTCAAAGACTTTCCAATGTTCCAAGTTATCAGGGATTGATGGTCTAAATAGGACCGCCATTTTGCACAAGTTTTGGAGGGAGCCATCACAAGGTTGCAAAGTGGATGCTGAGATAGCCAAGGCATCTCCTACAAAATTTCATTCTCTGGGATCTGCTTCAATTGATACTACCTCAAAGGATTTTGCAAAAGATCTTGATAATTCTCAGTACCTTTTTAATCTCTCATTCTTTGCAGCAAAGTTTAACAAACATTGTGATACTATCAAGGCTGAATCTCCTATAACCCTCAAGTGTGTGACACCTTTTTCGATTTCTAAATCAATACCTATAATCAAAGCCTCATATTCAACAATGTTGTTTGTACAATGATATTCAATTCTATAGGAGTAGTAGAACATTCTCTTGGATGGGGTTGTTAGTGTTAGACAACTGAGAGGGGGGGGGGGGGAATCATTTGTTACTGTGCTTAAAAACTTATAACCATTTTAAAATAATTACAGAATACTCAATGATGATCACAATAATGCAGTGAAGTAAGCAATAGAGTATTCAACATCAATCACACACATGAAGCACATAGAGACAGATATTCCTGAGGAAACCCATAAAGGGAGAAAACCTCTTCTTCTTGATATGATAAGTAGTCTTTATTTTCTGTACATTATCATTCTTATGAGAACCAACTCATTATGAGGCTACCACCTCTGTTTTACAAGATGCAACTTGCTGAGAGAACCAAATCTCTGGTTTCTCTAGCACCCACTAGAAGGAAGCACCAAATCCCTGGTTTCTCTAGCACCCACTAGAAGGAAGCACCAACTTCCTGAGTGTTCCAGCACCAACTGAATGGAAGCACCAAATTCCAGTCACAAAGGCACCAACCTGTATAAACATAGAACAATAGTTCTCCCTTGCACCACCCTACCACCCTGGTTTTTCTGGTTGCAACCAGATGGAAGCTACAACTCCCTGTGTTCAAGCACCCACTTGAAAATATGAGGACAAAATTCCTCCCTAGCACCACCCTACCACCCTGAAATATAAATATTTGCTTGCTAGAATCTTATACAGTGATATAATATTTATCAATAGCTTACCAGTCTCATCACTTTTATGCTACACTGCTCTGCTCTGCCTGCATCAGTGTTCTCCTCCACACATACCAGCCTCTCTGTTCATCTTTTTCTGCTGCATTTCATACTATGTTCCCATCACCTCATTCTATGCACTGAACCTCTTATATACTCTTCTGGTACTCTGCAAAACCACCTTCTTCCCGCATGAAAAAACTATCACATAGCACTGCCTCTATTCTCTGTTCTGCACGTTATTCACATGCCAAGTCCTCTGCCAGATCATCTTAGAAACTCTTCATATTCTCTGGCAGTTATGCTCAGTCTGTTCACCATGAATGGTCGTTAATCTTGAGATTCTTTTGGCATCACTGAAAGTAACAGTCTTCGACACTTTTCAATTTGTCGATTGTCTCTTCATTCCACTGATAGTTACCTTGCGTCTCTTCAGCTTCTCTGGTGATCACCCTAAAGCCTCTTTGAATTATCTGGCAAAAACAATCAGTGGTTTTTGGAAGTTACCCAAAGAACCCTCACATGCTCATGCCTTTGGCTCCTTTTCCCTTCCTGAGAAAACTTCACAATGGGCGCTAGATTTTTTAGCTAAGCCCCTTCCTTTCACGTGACCATTGGCAGTGACCATACGCCTAACCAACAATTGTTTCACGATTTCGTGTTTTGCGATGTCAACTATGGGTCACCTCAATTTTTCCAACTCGTGAAACTCTGAGGTGGAGCCTAGAAACGCTAGCTCCTTCCCTTCTCTTCCACTGATGTGACCATTGGCTATGATCACATCCCTATTCGAAAAGTCATTTCGCGATTTTGCGTTTCAAGTGATCAGCTTTGAGTCACCTCGATTTTCCCAACTTGCAAAATTTCGAGGTGGATCCTAGTTAAACTTCATCAATGTGACCATGGCCATGACCACATGCCTAACTTCAGAAACTACGCTTTCCAAATCAATGGTTCAGATCTCTCCGTGATTCAATGGTTGAGATCTCCTTTTCACATTTCGCGACTTGGAGATTCGCGATGTCGAAGGTTGGCTCACCCCCTTATTACGATTCCTGAACTCATGATTGCGTTAGATAAACGGTCCACGATCATCTGTGATCCGACGACCTAGATCTTTTTCATGACTTTGCATTTTGGATATTCTGTTGCGAGCTGCCTCGATTCTCCCAACTCGCGAAATATGAAATACTTCATATCAGAGCAACGGTCCATATCTCTCCGCGATCTAAGGGCTCAGATATTTTCGTGACTTCGCGTTTCGCGATGTTGAAGGTTAGCTCACCTTTGAATTTTTGAGTTTGCAAGTCAACGAAATTTTGATCTCTCTCCACGTGTCCTCTAGATCCAATGAATCAAATCGCATCACGACTTCGCATTTTGCAGAGTTGGAGGATGGCTCTAGGCCATTGTCCTCTTCGCAATTATACTGGATCCGATGACTGTTGGTCCTCGGTGCTTAGATCCAATGGATGAGATCTGTACTTATCCTCTGCACTTCCTCTTCACATTGGACGTTGATCTAACGGACATAGCGTATTCGGGATTGGTGATCCAGCGACCACTGTCGCTCCTCCTCCTGAGCTTACGCTTCCTCCCGACTTGGAGAAATTTCTAAGTGTCAAAGGCCTCGACCTTTGATCCTTCTACGAGTCCTGATGACTTTGGGACTCGTCTACGTTTCTGAAAAACGCTATCTCTCATGAGCTTTGGAAATGAAGTTAACCTCGGCCCTGGCACACACTTGCGCTTTGCATGCAACTCTGTGCTATTCCTCCTGAGATTTGATTGAACACTCTGCTAGTAATCATGCCATCGTTGCTGCCGTTATTTCCTGTAGACATGCCATCGTTGTTGTTGTTCTTTCCATAAATGACAAGCACACTCTGGATGTAAACATGCCAACAATCTCCCCCTTTGGCATTGATGGCAACCCTAAAAGACTACACTGTTCTACTTAGACCTCCAACTGTAGCATCCAGATTGCACCTTTTCTCCCCCTTTGACAACAATGTCAAAGAAAACATGCTCCCCCTGAGTTGTTGTAGTACTTTTCGGAGGTATCAGATATTCAACCAACACACACTCCCCCTAACATGATGGACTATTTTAACTTGATAATAAGGTCACGGCCAACTTCTGGCATAGATACTCAAACTGAGCTTGTGCAAGTGGTTTAGTGAAGATATCAACAATTTGATCTTTGGATGGAATATAATGCAAAGAAACCACAAAGTTGGTTACATGTTCCCTCAATAAGTGATACTTGATGGGTATATGCTTGGTCTTGGAGTGAAAGGATTCTTTGACACACTAATTGCACTGGTATTATCACAATGAATTGGGATCAATGCAATATATTTTACCTCCAAGTCTGCAAGTGTCTAAATCATCCACAATACTTGGGTACAACAAGTGGCATCTACAATGTATTCAACTTCTGTAGTTGATAAGGAGATGGAACCTTGCTTCTTGCTCAACCATGATACAAGGGAATCTCCTAAGAAGAATTCACCTCCACTCGTTCTTTTCCTTTCATCCACGCAGTTATCCCAATCAACATTTGAATAGACTAATATTTGAAAATTATGATTTCTAGAATACCATAGTCCATAGTCCATTGTTCCTTTCATGTATATGAATATTCTTTTGACAAC
Source organism: Picea glauca (assembly GCA_000966675.3). Classification (NCBI taxonomy): domain Eukaryota; kingdom Viridiplantae; phylum Streptophyta; class Pinopsida; order Pinales; family Pinaceae; genus Picea; species Picea glauca. The sequence goes on from JZKD02S2243027.1 coordinate 25,755, forward strand.
TAACAAATGACTCTGT
>JZKD02S2243038.1:26637-36751 GCA_000966675.3 Picea glauca
TTTTCCAGTAGAAAATGACTCAAAATTATATTAAGTATAATTTCTTTTACAAAGCAGTATCTTTCCTAACGATACAGATGAGAGGGACCCACCAATTGAGGATTTACTACATCAAATACAGAGAAGAAATAAAACTGTAAATGCCAAGGCTTACTCCTTCATACTAAAATGAGGTAACGCGCACAGCAACTAGAATTAGAAAACTCATATTTCACCCCACTTCTCCTTGAAGTAACTCGATCACTCATTGTTCAAAGAGCACATGCTTCGAAGATATTTAGGTGAGAATGTGGGCTCTCTTCCCCATTTTCCCAATGAAATACGGACAGCCGCCCTTTTCGTTCCTTAAGTGCCCTTTTAGAAAGTAAATCTGCCTCTTTATTGTGCTCCCTGTGAACATGCTTATAACTGGAATTTTTCATATTTTTTGCCAGTTCCAATGTTTTAATCTTCCAGCCTTCTATGTTAACTGCATTGAGTTGACTTTTTTTATTTATCAATTCGATTATCACCTTCGAATCCCCCAAAATAAGTATTTTATCTATCACCCAAAGCATAGCCAATGAGAGTGTCGCCCACAACCCCATTAGCTCGGCCTTTGTGTTGGTCCCCACTCCACAGTTTAGGTACCATTTTGTTATCCTCTTATCATGAGTTCTGAAAATGCCACCAGCCACACAACAACTTCCATTAGAGAGGGTGGCCCCATCGAAACAAGCCATCATGACCCCTTCAGGTAGAGTCAAATCACACACTCTGTTTATGTTCAGTTTCTTAATAGATGGATGCCAATTAAAAGAGGTTGTGATCCTATGAACAACTGAGTCAATTGAGGGGTTGAGGTTTTCAAAAAGAGATTTGTTCCTCTCAATCCAAATCTGCCAGCAAGCAATAGCTGCCATACTAGCCGGAGCAGAAATTTCTGTTGTCCACTTATAAAAGCAATCGGATACCGAGTTACCCTCCCATGGGAAATTTAAATGATAAAAATTGTATAACTTTTGCCAGATCGCTTGAGTGAAAGAACAATGAACAAATAGATGGACTTTCAACTCAGAGTTGGCTTTGCAAAGTTTACAAATTCCTGGACCAGCCCATCCACGTCTTTGCAACACCTCCCAGGTGAGGATTTTGTCAAAAACGACCAGCCAAGCAAATAAAATTATTTTAAGTTGGATTGGCCACCTCCGAATCTTTGTAATCCATGTTTTCTCAGAAGTGAAATTTAAGGGAGAAATGAGTTCCCTGTAGAGATTTGTAGCCGAGATGGTGCCCAACCCGTCCCCTCCAGCCCATAAAAGGGTGTCCTCGGCATTCCTGAATGAAATTTCAGCCTCTTTCAAGGCCACTGTGTAGGACCTCCATTCGACTCCCTACTAGTCGGAGAGGTTTAAAGACTCACTGGAATGCCACTGTTCATGAAAGTGTGACCACCTGTCAGTTAAGCTCACCTGGGCTAAAAAAGAGGAATGAGTTTGTTGTAGTTTCAAAACTAAAGCATCGGATAACAGAGAGCAATCGTTCAATCCACAGATTTAATCCCTGCCTATGCAGATCAAAGTACCCGAACCGGAACCCACCATAACCAATGCAAAATGACACCTAAATTCTTTGTCATACCATTCCAGAAATTAGATGAATTTTTCATGTGAATGTGTAGGCCTTCGGATCCAGTCAATGAAGGGGGAATTCCCTAGATACTTGCCCCAAAGTACTCTATTCCAAATGCTATTAACATTAAGTGCTCTCTAGAGGGTGCTAGCAATTAGAGAGGAATTGAAATAAAATAAGTTTCTGAGCCCCTAACCACCACTATGTTTGGGCCTTGTCAAGAGATCCCATATGCAAAGAGGGAGACAAGCCTTTGTCCTTTGTCCACTCCATAGAAAGGTAAACATCAATTGACATATTTTGGTTAGAGTAGCTCTTGGAATGACTTCCATAGACATCCAAAAAACAGACTGACTCTCCAAAACTGCTTTAACCAGGATTAATCTTCCTCCCAGTGATAACAATTTATTACACCAAAGCCCAATTTTATTTTCAATCTTTTCCACCAGCCAGCCTCAGTCTTCAGTTTTAGAAGCTCCCAGTCTTAAATGGTAACCTAGGTACTTGAAACCTAAACTTAAATCTGAAAAGGTAAAAGGTAAGATGGCTTTAAATTGTGATAGCTTCGACTCCTCCAACCCCCAATAATGAATTGCAGTCTTTGTAAAGTTTATGCTTAGACCTGAAACACAACAAAAAGCTTGCAGAATATCAAAGATAACTTTCCAATCCTTCAGGTCTGCCTTTGACAAAACAAGAACATCATCGACAAACATAAGGTGGATGATCTTCATAAATTTTGTAACTTGAATGCCTGATAAATTATGATCAGCACTACCTCTGGAAAGCATCAAGCTTAGGCCTTCCACAACCAATATAAACAAGTAGGGGGATAAAGGGCATCCCTGATGAAGCCCCCTCCCACTTTTGAAGTGATCTGACACATCCCCATTAATCAAGACTGAAAAACTAGCACTAGAAACACAACTCATAATCCACCATGTTAGCTTTACCCCAAAACCTGTTGTGAGTAAAATTAATCTTAAAAAATCCTAGTCTATGCTATCGTAGGCTTTTTTGAGATCTAACTTTAGTACCAAAGATTTAAGATTTTTTTTTCTAATGCTATGTAGACTCTCATGTGTCATACCAATTGCGTCTTGGATTCTTCTACCCTTTAGGAAGCCTAGTTGTTCCAGGGAAAGAAACTTGGACAAGATCGGCTTGATTCGATTTGTCGGGACTTTGGAGATCACCTTATAGATAAGATTGCATAATGAGATTGGGTGGTAATCATTTAAGGTCTGAGGTTTGTTTTTTTTTGGAATCAGTGCCAAGAAGGTGGAGTTAATCCCTCCACAAAGTTTACCTTTTGTCCTTGTATCTTCCACCATTTCCAGTAGATCAATTCTCACAAGATCAAAGAAAAAAGTGAAAAACTCAGTGGCCCACCCATCTGGACCTGGGCTTCTTTCTTTTTTAAAATTTTCTAGAATAGATTTTAATTCTGCTAGAGTAACCGGCTTAAAGAGAGCCAGAGCTTCGTCCTCTTCCACCATCCTAGGATAGAGACTGGTTATCCTAGTCAATTCTGTAAAGTTTGTGGCATCTTTGGCTCTGAAAAAATGTTTAAAGTAGTTGACTGCCTCCTCTTTAATTTCTTCTTGTTCAGTTATACTATCCCCATTTTCCTTTTGTAATTCCCATATATGTTTCTAATTTTTGTTGTAGCTGGCCAAATTATGGAAAAATTTTGTGTTGGAATCTCCACTTTGAATCCACATAGCCCTGCTACGAATGCGCCAAGTTTCTTCCTCATTTCGCAGTTGTTTGTTCCTGTTTGACTCCAAATGATGGAGATGTCTTTCCTCCTCCAAAGATAATGGATTCTCCATTGATTTTAATATGAGTTGCTTGATATCAAATTCCAGGTTCTCCAAAAAAAGGCAATTCTGCTTCTTGACTTCCGCTTGCCAGATTTTTGTTTATCATTTGAGCTCTTTAAGTTTCCAGATTAAACGTAATTGGATGTTACCTTCTTTCAAGTAACGAGGATCCTTCCACAATAAATGGACCATCTTGACAAATTCATCCTCCTATAACCAAATCGAATTGAATTTCAAAGGATACGCTTTATATAAAGGCACATTCTCTAGTTGGATAAGAATCGGAGCATGGTCCAAGATAAATGGGTATTCTACCCATGATCTCGAAAGACCAGAAGAAGCTAATAAACCTTCTGCTATTAAACCTCTATCTAGCCTCCTTTCTATTAAATTATTACCAGATATGTCATTTATCCATGTTGGAACCAACTTCAAAGGCTTGATGTCGACAAACTTTTGTGAAGGGATTAAATTCCTGTAGAATTCCTCATTTGTACCAGCAACAAATGAGCCTCCCTAGTGTTCATCCGATGATAAAATGAAATTAATATCACCCGCAGCAATGAGATTTGGAGTTGTAAGAATGCCACTAGAGGCTAACATACTCCAGAAATTTTTTTGGTCTACACAAGGCCCATAAATGTTAAGAAACACTAGCTCCTTTCTTGTAGAAATACAGCATCCTACTATAAGAATACCTCCTACCGATAAGAAAGGGACAAGATCAAAAGCAATAGGGTCCCACGCAACAAGAAGGTCGCCCGATGCTCCCAATGAGCTTACCACTGTCACAGCCCAGGAGGGACGGAGGTGGAGCAAAAAATTACGAGCTCTTTGTTCATCTGTGAGGGTCTCCTATAAAAAGAGTATATCTGGCTTGGTGTGATCGAGTAATATGTGAACTGAGGCAACCTTGAGGGTGCCTCCTATTCCCCGAATGTTCAAAGAGAGAAAAAGCATCATTTGGCCCTTTCCAGGGCCTTCATTTCTCTAAGGGCTCCAGTATCCAGGGAAGATTGAGGAATAACATCAGTATGACTATTAGAAGCCACTTGCTTCTTTCTAGTGCTTCTAGTCTTGATAGGAGATAGTTTTGAAGCAATGTCGCATGACCAAGCAAAATATTTTTGCCCCTTACCTATAGCTGAGGAAGAGCCAACATCTCCACTATGTTCAACAGTTTCTTTGCCCAGGAAGATTGGCAAAGGAATCATATTACTAGCCTCACTAACATTTGGTACTAAGGAATCAAGGGTTGTTGTGAGGGCAGGGTCATCCTCCTCTGGCTCCCTGAAACCAGCCAATATAGGAGTGTTTGGGAGTGACTCATTCATCAAAATGACTTCAGGCCTAGGGCCCAAATCTGTGGAGAGTGCTAGGGTAGGGGAAGGGAGGGATAAGGTTGAAGGCTACTGGGGTTCAGAAACTAGAAAGGTAGTAGGTTGTGAAAAAAGCTCAGTTGAAATTGGAGTGGACAGAGGAGGGGAAGCAAGAAAAGAATCCACTCTGGTAGAGTTAGGTGAGGGGTCAGCTGACCTGGATAAAGTATTTATGTTTAAAGGGGAAGATGCTAGAAACCTATATGACTTATTCAGAGCCTCCTTCTCCTAAGTAGACAAGGACTTAAACAGGGAAGGGCAAAGAAGTTTTATCTTACCAGTTAAACTAGATCTCGGCTCAAAGGTAGGAGAGGCTACCTCACCAGTCGTGTCGTGAAAAAAACTCAATGAAGGATCAGCATCTGTATAATCTGGAGGGCTTCTCTATAGGTTAGAGTCTTCAGAAGAGTTTTCAAACACAAACCCTGGATAGTCCTGTCGGAGGTGACCCGTCTGGCGACAGTTGTTGTAGCGAAATGGCACTCCGAGATAATCCATCTTTTGTGCTATCCTCCTGCCTCTCCACTCTATCTCCAAAGTTTCAGGCAGCCCACTATAAATGTCCATCTCCACAAGTACTTTGCCTATTTTCCTCCCAGGGTCAGAATGAAACTTTGAATCCGGTGATATAAATTTCCCCAAAGAGTTGCCAATAACCCTTAAGGCTCCTTCATTCCAAAGATACAGTGGAAGACCTGGTAAGAGTACCCAAAGGTGCATATACTGAAAGTGGTCAGTATCCGGGTTGAAAGCAATTCTCCAGCGTTTGAGCATCAGACTACTCCCCCCAAATACCCACAGATAGCTCAAAAGGAGAGTTGCATCCTCAGGAGAAGAACAAATGAAACCAATCCAGCCTTTTGTAAAAAAGATAATCTCAGGAAGGTAGCCTAGGAGGGGTAACCACTGGGCTTTAATCCAATCTTCCAGAGATATTTTACTCAGTGATTTGTAAGAGATACGACCAACAAGGCCATAGAGTGCCATTCTACAGGTCTGTTATAAACCCACATCGCTACCTATCACCAAATGTTTTGCCTTTCTATTTGCTTTCCAAGTATTTACAAAGAAAGGGTCGAAGTTCACTTGTACACCAGGTTCCCTGTGTCCCCTCCGAGTGGGAGAAGGATCATAGTGATCTTTGTTGTTCAGGGTCGAGAGATTGTCAATGCAAGGGTCTCCTAAGGGAACGTTAACAGGTTCAAGTGAAGGAGGACTAAGTAAAGAGGAAAGAGGAGGGCAAGCCAAGGAACTAGATGAGGGGAAAGACCAGTTAATAGAAGATGTAGTGCCCCCAAGAATCTTTTTCAACCTATCTAGCTTGTCAAAGAGGCCGAATTGTTTCCAAGTTTTCTCATCTTCCAGATTCATCATTGAAGCGACCTTTCCTTCTAGTGTGTTGTTGGTGAGACTGTTCATGATGGCCCACCTGTTGCCCGTCAATCTGACAAACTAGAAGTTTACAAGCACTCTCTCCGAGTAGAAATAATAAACCGGTTCTGATCACAAGAAATCCATGTCTCCTTTCCACTCCAACACCAGCAAATGACAAGAGGTCTTTGTAGCTCGGGAACAGGGAAAGGAAGAAAACTATATAGCACAAGGCGACAAAAACTAAGTAAACTAAAGTGCTCAAGGCGACAAACAATAGAGCAGTGACCGGTAAAAAACAAAAACCAAGTCTAATCACAAGTAATCCATGTCTCCCTTCAACACCGGCACATTAAGGACATGAAGGGTCTTAGTAGCTTAGGAACTGGGAAGGAAGTAAACTACAGAGCACAAGGCGACAAAAAATGAAAAAAACTCCAGAGCTCAAGGTGAAAAACTACGAAATAGCAACCGGGAATCAAGGAGGAAAGTAGAGCTAAAAGGAAGGATAAACCCAGTAAAATTGTCAAAAAACACACCGCAGATAGGAGAGATCACTGAACTCACAGAAATGTATATTATACATCAAAAATTTCCCAATGCACTTCATAAAAGCTCATTTTTAGCCTAAATGGGGATAAAATCTTCCTACCATAAGGAATTTCTCTTAATATATTATACATAATCATCAAAAATTTCCCAATGCAATTCAAAAAAAGCTCCTTTATGTTTTTTTTTTACTGCATCAAAAAGATAAAGGAATTTATCTTATTATATTCTACATAATCATAGTCGCATAACCTTTTCAAGTTTTAAAGACAACAAAAAACAATGATATGTTATTAAACTAAAAAATGCGGTAAAAACTTTTAGCATGTTCTAAAGTCATCCTTTGAAAGAGAGGCAGTGAAATAAGGACAAGGATATGGCTCCACAATAAACTCGAACTTTGAAGCAACTTGCATTAAGAGAGATCCTCTTTTTAGAGAGTATCAACTTCGGAATTAAAATCTCTATATACATAAAAGTAGAAGATTTTTCCTTCAGATATTTCTTTTATTAAAAGCAGTAAAATATAAGTTATTGTAAATTTTTTAAATTATATATATATATATATATAAAGATTTAAATTTTATTTTATTTTTTTCAAAACATTCACGAATGTGAAAATTGTCATTTAAAATATAATTATTAACAAGTTATTTGAAAAAAAAAATTATAAATAAGAAAATATTAAAAATTGATCAATTTTAAATTGGTAAGATGTTTTAAAACAACTCATGAACAAAATATAATACAGCCTGAGTGGGCCTAATGGTTAAGAACATGTGTTTCCTCTTAAGAGGTCACAAGTTCAAATCCAGAGGGGGGTAGGGTATGTATACCTCCGTAGACTTTACCAGTCAAATCGTTGGGCGGAGGGGGTCCCTTGTCCCACAAACAAGGGGGTCTCATACACCAATTTGGTGTGGCTTGGCCATGACCTTAAAAATAGATTATTATTATTATTAATCAAATTTGGTATTTTTTAAAAAGGAATCTTAGGGAATCTAAAATGACAAATCTACAAACCTATTTCTATATTTGTAATGATGTTAAAGGTATTATGCATGGACTTTGGTGGCCTTTTTTGTAAAATACCAAAGACCTAAATACAAAAACATCGCAATAAATCTAGAGAGAAATATAGAAAACACACACTTTATTATATTGAAAACCCTTGAGGTAGGGCAACACCAGATAATGGATCCTATTATGGAAGGGATACTCTCATGTTCACTTGCCTCTTCGAGGGGGAATCCTCCTACTGAGCTATCGCTCCAAATACAATATTTTTCTTCATACACCATTACATTGTTTGAACTCCTTTATATAGTGCTACCAACCACCTAAGAACATTCTAGAGGAGGACCCTTCTATAAGTAGAACCTTTTAGTAAGTCCTCTTACATTTATTATATCTAACCATCATAGTGGGCCTTATTTAATAATATAGTGGACCTAGCCCACCTTACATTGAATGGTCTCCACTATTATCACTATGGACCCTTCAGGCCCCCCACTACCTCTCTAGCTACCTAACATTCGATCCCTCTTATGAAAGTGTTGTCCTCAATGCTTGTTATGAGGGTGTACAATCATATACCAAGGTCTCATGGATAAGTGTGGACCACAATGAAAAAGTAGTATGGAGAACCATGGTCCCATGTAGGAATGCGAGCCACCATGTTGAAGTAGTCCAACCACTACTGTGAACCTGGGTCCAATGTCCAAGTGTTCATGTGAAATCCCCACGGAATATATTGGAACACCTTAGCTAGCTGAAAATGATGCTCCAAAGATCGACATTGATCATGTGGATCAAAATATGTAAGTCCTTCCACATAGTTGGAAAGGGTGAAAGCTAAATATGGAAGGAACAATGCCACTGTAGAATATGCAGGCTAGACACTGGTAATCATATATGGCTCTTGATTTGTCACATTGATTTTCTTTACAGAAGGTGTAGTAGAGTCCTCAAATAAATTATGAAATTGGTTGCCATCCCAGAAATGACAACTATCCATATACAAATCATCATAATCGTCCTTGTAATCATACCAAGCATATATTTCTTGATTATATTATGTTGAGATGTAAATGTCAATGATCTCCTTGTTATATCTTTCTTGACTCTCCTACCTTGCAAGATAAGAGTACCAAGAATCACAATCACGCTCGAAAGCATGCCAAACAAGTTCTTCTCGAGCATATTTTGTCCAAATGGCGGGATAAATCTGAAGGTGTTCCCTTATTATATCACCGATAGCTTTTAAGGACATTGGAAATTTTGTAGAGGCTGAAGTGCATTGCATATCCATCGGAAAAACGTCATATAATATGTCACAAGAAATCTCTGAAAATCCTATATCCAATGGCACTAATCTGGTAGCAATTTGAGCACCATGTCAAAAGTTATGAGCTCCTCAATCTCGTCGTCGTCGTGAAAAACCCCCAAAATTGGTTGATTTTAAATCAGCGATATCTTCACTTCCGAAACTATGATTCGAACGATATTTTTTTTTTAAATTGGGTGAAATTGTGAGAGGAACTCATATCTATAATTTTTTTGGTCAAATTCGGCCCCAGGTGCTACAAAAATCAGAAAAATCACGCGACCATCCGCGGAAAACCCTAAAAATTTGCAAATTTTAGAATGGTGATAATTTCACTTCCCGGACTCCGTTTCGGACGATTTTTTTTTTTAATTGGTTTTTTTTCTGAGAGGAACTCAGATATACAACTATTTTCTGCAAATTTTGCACATAAACATATATAAATCGTCTATAATGTCACAACCCTCTTTTTCTTCTCCAAAAAATCTGCAAAAATAAAATAAAAAAACAAATTGCCCATAATTCCTACGAAGGAAAGTGCTCTGATACCAATTGTTAAATACCAACGACCTGAATAAAAAAACATCGCAATATATCTAGAGAGAAATATAGAAAACCCACACTTTATTATATTGAAAACCCTTTAGGTAGGGCAACACCATACAATGGATCATATTATGGAAGGGATCATCTTTTGTTCACTTACCTCTTCGAGGGGGCATCCTCCTATTGAGCTACTGCTCCAAATACAATACTTCTCTTCATACATCATTACATTGTTTGAACCCCTTTATATAGTGCTACCAACCACCTAAGAACATTCTAGAGGAGGACCCTTCTAGAAGTAGAACCTTCTAGTAAGTTCTCTTACATTTATTATATCTAACCACCATAGTGGGCCTTATTTAATAATATAGTGGACCTAGTCCACCTTACATTGAATGGTCTCCACTATTATCACTATGGACCCTTCGGACCCCCCACTACCTCTCTAGCTACCTAAGATATTTTGAAGATATAAATATTTTTCCCCCACTACCTATATATATATA
>JZKD02S2243049.1:24704-37226 GCA_000966675.3 Picea glauca
AGTACTTCTCCGGATGATTGTACCTGCCCGAGACACAAGAAAAGACACTTTGCAATGATATATGTTAGTTGGATCAGCAGGTTAAGTTTGTTGTCCCTAATTTGCAGCAGTAAATGACAGTTTATATCAGCAACTAAATCATCAAAATTAGCATACAAAGGTGTAAACTAGTTGAGTAAATCAATATCAAGATTGGCAATGAATAAAGGCTAAAAGATGGCACTTAAGAAGCTAGAGAAGATAGCTGTTGTAAACATGTGTTTTCTGCAGAAAATTGCAGCCTTATGGCTGTAGCATTCAGTGGCATGTAGCAGCAAAATCAACCATGGAAAAGTGCCAAGAACTAGTCCAAAATATGCGCCCTAGTTAGTAGAGTAAGTGTGCAAAGTTTAGGAGTTAGTCTAGGGTTAGTTTAGGAGTTATGAGAGTGTTAGTAGCTAGGCTTATGCAACCCTAATGGATGTAGGTTAAATTTTGTAACAGCGATTAGAGTAGTGGGAGAGAGGGAATTCCCTAGTCGGGGAAGACTCCTCTCGATGAGGAAAATCAACTTCAAGCAAGAGAACTTTCAAAAGAGCAAAAATTGTGTTTCCCAAGGCAATGATTTTATATCTCCAATGAAAAAAAGTATGACTAGTGCCTTTACTATCGGGTTAATGGAGTCAAATGAAAAAGATCTAGAGAAGCTACCTCCTTGGGGGTGTAAGCCCTTTTACTTCCCAAGGCAAGTTTCTCTAGCTAGGGTTTAAGCTAAGAGGGTGTATGCCCTTATACTTCTCTTAGCAAACCCTTGTATAATCAATGAGATGAAGCAATAAAATGATGAAGACTATGGTGGGGGTGTATGCCCTTATACTTCCCACCTAGCTCCTACCATAACAATACTTGACTTGAAAAAATGATAGCATAATAATAAAAGACCATACCAAGATCAAGAGAAATGCCAAAATAATCCACCAAAAGAGCTAGAAAGCATCATCCAAAGCTAGTGCTAGACCTCCTCCATCAACCATTCATAAACATAGCCATAAACAAGTGCACAAGAGATAAAAGAGCCAAGTGTGGTGCAAATTTCAGACCANTAAGTGTGCAAAGTTTAGGAGTTAGTCTAGGGTTAGTTTAGGAGTTATGAGAGTGTTAGTAGCTAGGGTTATGCAACCCTAATGGATGTAGGTTAAATTTTGTAACAACAATTAGAGTAGTGGGAGAGAGGGGATTCCCTAGTCGGGGAAGACTCCTCTCGATGAGGCAAATCAACTTCAAGCAAGAGAACTTTCAAAAGACCAAAAATTGTGTTTCCCAAGGCAATGATTTTATATCTCCAATGAAAAAAAGTATGACTAGTGCCTTTACTATTGGGTTAATGGAGTCAAATGAAAAAGAGCTAGAGAAGCTACCTCCTTGGGGGTGTAAGCCCTTTTACTTCCCAAGGCAAGTTTCTCTAGCTAGGGTTTAAGCTAAGAGGGTGTATGCCCTTATACTTCTCTTAGAAAACCTTTGTATAATCAATGAGATGAAGCAATAAAATGATGAAGACTATGGTGGGGGTGTATGCCCTTATACTTCCCACCTAGCTCCTAGCATAACAATACTTGACTTGAAAAAATGATAGCATAATAATAAAAGACCATACCAAGATCAAGAGAAATGCCAAGATAATCCACCAAAAGAGCTAGAAAGAATCATCCAAAGCTATTACTAGAACTCCTCCATCAACCATTCATAAACATAGCCATAAACAAGTGCACAAGAGATAAAAGAGCCAAGTGTGGTGCAAATTTCAGACCAAGTCCTCTCACAAGAGGGAGAGTTATGTTTCAAAATGAGATCTTATGATCTCTATTTATACAAAATGTAGCTAACATAGTTTGTCCACACACTTTAGGGTAAAACACAAGATTAGGGGTCAACAACCCTAATATTTCCCCTTTTTACAAAATAATACTAAACAATTCCTTTACAATTTCACTTTTGCACAAATAAAACTCTAATTTAGAAGGACGTCACCCCTTTAGGGGCTGTTTTTCCACTTTAAGGAAGTCGTTGATGTTGGAGAAGCATGGGTAGGCCTCCAAAGGCCATGTGTCAAGAATATAAGCACTCATATTATGGTGAATACCCTCTTCTCCTCAAAACATCCATGTGTCAAAAGAGTGGCACCTCACCACCATGTCGTAGCCCCAAAAGCATGACGTCAAGCTCAAAAATAGGACGTTTTCCCCTCCTGGGCAAATCGTTTGCCAAGTGAGGGATGGGCTATGTCGTCCAAGTCATCATCAAGGCCTTCCAAGTCTGATCTCTCTCATCTGGCATGCAGGCCCCTGGCATCTAGCCTGTGGACTTGTAGCCCCATGGAAGCCCAATCTAGGCTTGTTCTCCCAAAACTGTCCACCAACTAGGTCTTGCAAAGACAAATGAGCACACCCTCCAAGGATCTCAAGTCGTAACATCATGATATGTGAATCCAATAATTAAATAATCCATCTAAGAATGTGCATGAAAGATCACTATATCAAACAATTAACATCTCAAAGACACTATGTGACTTGTCAAGCTTGAATATGGGAGGGTTGATGAGGTGTCCTATTGGGTAGATCTTTCCCTAGGTCAAGGAGAGTTTCCATGAGATCCCTCTCTAACCCATGTAAAGTGGATGAATTGGTAGGGGTCAAGACTCAATGGGCATAGGGCTCATGACATACAAGGGGTCGTAGTGTCTCATTCATGGGTGCCTTTGTAGAGGGTGTGTGGTACCTTTGTCCGCAATGCATTTTTTCCAAGCCCATCAATTGTATTTTATCTTTCTTTGTTTGTTTCCTTTCAATATAGCATTAGGAGGGGTTGAAGATCACTGCCCTGGCGTGCTGACCAAATGATGGCAATGTCACCCACAAACACCTAGTGGAAATGAGAAGGCTGGATCATAATGAGACCCCCTTCCTCCTAGCCATGCAACTGAGAGCCATTGCGTTGTTTTGGTGACCAAATGATGACAATGTCATACCACTAGATATTCATGAACATGATAGGTCAACTCGTGATGAGACCTCCTATCCTTCAACTAACCTTTTAAGCATTATTTATTATATTTTTGGTCCCCTTTACTCAAAGATAAGCGCTTAATTTCTTTCTTGGGTGATCCTTGGGCAAAGAATCTGGAAGGTTTAAACAAGGATTTTATCTTTTACCCAACATCAACCCCTCTAGGCCTTTAGCCCCTTCTTCACATAGAATGAGGGACAACACCTTCTTGGGTCAATACACCCTAAAATCCCAAGAGATAAGGAAATGGAGGGGAATAATGATGGAAAGTGGTAAGTATGGTCGGGAACAATATGATGGATTATCAAGGAAGTTCCTAGTAGAAAACCCATTCACAAGGAAGGCCACTTACTAGGGCACAATGTCAGCTACCAAGGTGAAGCATATGTTGTGGACAATGAATGGATTAATTTTATGCTTCTTCTAATACTAACCAGCTTGGCCCATAATGTAGTGAATTCTTTTGAAATGCATTTACCTTCCAACCTTCTTGCCTAAAATTATAATTTTGTAGTTTTCCTTCCCTACAATGTTTTCCATTAGTTATAACATTGCAAATCCATTTGGAAAAACTCAAATCATTTCTCACTATTCATGAGAAACACAATATTATTGGAAAAATTGGTTATGTGCCAAGAAATAGAAAACATGTGTGAGAAACATTATTTCAAGTCTATTTTCTGTTTCTAAATGATTTCCCCCCTAAATGTTACCTCCCCATTCTATTTTTGTACCTAGGAGAAAAGTTAATTTTTCTTAAACTAAGGTGCTCACCACATAGTTAAATACAACCAGATGTAGCTGCTTGATATGCTAATTTTTATTTCTTACATTTTTGGAAGTCTATTTTTTTTCTATATATGTTTCTAGTCTTAGATATAGGTTGGGGATGCATTATGTTCTTGCTTATTGTAATTTAGAATGTGCATGTATATACTAACCTCATCAATCAAATTTTCTTATTTATGTTTGTTCTTTCTATTACTTGATACCAATGTTATCAGAACCATTTTCAACCATTTCAACCAGTTGGTCTGACCGATTTTGGGGAAAATTCATTCCAACTGGCCCTCCCAAACCATTTTTGGCTGGTTCGATACCAAACCGGCCTTTTCTCACTGGTATTGAACTGATCTTTTTTCACCAAACCAACCAGTTCCGTACGGAATCGACTGGTTTCATACAATGTGTCTAGGACCTGTTGCCATCCTTATACACACTTGCAAACATGAGCTAAGTCCAACTCACTTAGTGTGTCCTTGGAGGCACAATTCCTAGGTTCAAATCCCATCATCACCTCGACTTGAACCTCTTTCATCTAGGCTTACTCCTAGGGAAGCCAAGGGGGGTAGACCCTAGTTACCAGATGAAGTTAAAAGTTGATTTCTAGGAGTTGATTTTAATTAGTTAAAGGTTAGGGGGAATCTAGCCTATATGAGAGTCAACAATGCAAATTGCAAGTCTTTCAATGCAAAATAAGTCCTTTCCCTAAGTCTTCTAAGACTAGTGCCTATGATTGGGCAAGGGGTCAACTATGTTTTAGGGAGATTAAATTTTACAAAGATTACAACAAGAGATACAAAGAAATCTAAATGCATGATTAAAAGATTAGATTAGACACAAAATAATACAAGAACTAAATATCCACAAAGTTACAATTGAAAGTTACAACAATGGAGATACAAGATATGTGGATGATACAAGCAAGATAACTAACCAAATACTAACTTGTTAAGATTCTTAATGTGCAGGTGAAAGATATGTGCTCAAAGGAAATACAACCATATCACACAAGCCAACTTACCCAAGCAAGAGTGCCTTCAAGGGATGCGCAACTCAAGGGGAAGCCTTCAATGGAATATACAACAACAAGCTCCAACAAAGATGAAGCCTCCAAGGGATGCACAACTTCAGTGAGGGAGTCCAATCACATCAAGAAATTAAACTAAACTTAAAACTAAAACATGAACACGAGGCCTCCAAGGGATAAAGTGCAACTATCCAACTACTTAGTCCAATCCACAATTCTTGAAAGTAAATTACATGAAAGATAAAAGTGTAGTGCTTGCAATGTATACTAAAGCATAACCATAAAGATGTGTCCAACAAGATGCCCAAGGTTGAGTGGATTAATTTTAGGATTATTAAGTTATTAAGTTAGGATTGAATCCTAGACTAAGTGACAACCAAAGAACTCCCCTCTCTTGTACCAAAAGAGTTTTTGGTTGCTCAATAAGTGAGGCAAACAAGGCCCCACCCTAGCTCCACGGGTCAACCCAAGAATAGAAGTAATCCCTGGGAAGGACGCCAAACACCGTGAGATCATCCCTGATCTAGCACCTCTCATTTCTTCCTTAAATTCTCGTTTTGATGGCAAAGTTGGGTCAGTAAAAGATGACCTTTTAAGCTAGTTGATTTTAGATCCTAGGAGACTAAGGTAAATTGAGTTAGTTAAATTTAAGTGAAGGTGATTGCAATGTGTGTTGTTGTGCACGATGTGATTTCAAGATACCAGTTACTTGAAAGATAATGCAATGAAAGCAAAGTAGGAAAACTAACTTGCAAGAGAAATTAGATGTTTTCCCTAAGCCATAAGATCATACAAGGTTGCAAGAGAGGAAAGTAAAGTACATTGAAAATTTAAATCATGAAGCAAAAGTACTTAAAACTTAAATAAGTTGCAAAATAAAAAGGTACTTGGAAAGATAACTTGCAAAATGAAAGTGTGCTTGAATGTAAAATACCCCAAAACGAAGATAGATAGAAAATATGAATAATATAAGAAAATTAACTCACAATGCCTCCATGGGCCTAAAACATCACATGATTACTTATTTACTTAGAGTAGATTATTATTGAGCGTGTAAAAGAAAGCAACCACAAACTAATCTAGCCTTATGATTTTGGGGGTTGGCAAAGACAATCACACTCCAAGGTGTAGGAAAACAATTTAGAATTAACATTACTTGAAATAAACTAAACTAGTAACCTCAAACAAGTGCACAAGATGGAGGACAAAGCCTTCCGGTTTTATGCACAAGTGGGTTCAAAACTGGAAAAGGAAAATGCTTGAAAGAAACCTAGCCTCTCAACCTTGTCCTAATGACAAGTGGGGCAAACAAATGAACAAAAATTTCATAAAATAGAAATGGTTCCTAGCCTTACGGTTTTGGGGGTTGGCTAGGCCAAACACACTCCAAGATTTAGGCACAATTAATAAATTAAATTGCAGAAATTTAAAAGATGAGAAATGCAATCTCTTTTGGGACTCCATTGGGCTTGCTTACAATGCTTAAGAAAGATGAGATAAAGGGGCATTATGTTACCCAACTATTGGAGGATTTTCTTGAGTGTTTTGTTGCCCAAAAGGGGCAACACCTCCCTTTGTCCTGGCGAGAATCTGCAAAAACCAACAAGCAAAAGCTTGCTGGAAATGCTGTAAAATGTACAAAACAACTCAAAAATTTTATGTTAGTGAAAACAAAAATTTTTACTACAAAAATATGAATATAGATAATGATTTTAAGCCTATTTCAGAGCTGAAAAATAACCACAAAACCTCAAAGAAATGAAAGAAGTTAGAACAAAAAACTAATGGAGGAATCCCTTAGTTGAATAAGCAATTTCCCAAATCTGAAAATTGCTTCTCCAAACCCTTAGTGACCTGCAAATGAGTGAGATCTAGCTACAAAAAAATAAGGAGGTGAGCACATGCAATGGAAAAGGAAAAATACTTTGCTATACAATACAAACTACTCACTAAGTCTGTAGCAATACTACCATAAACATAACCAAGCAAAATACTTTGCTTGGAATCTCCTAGATTAGATTTGAAAGCAAATAACCCATGATGAAAAATATAGCAGCAATATCACCTCAAACAAAGACCAATATGAGCATCAAGAAACTCCCAATCTATGGTGAAATTCCCTCCAAAGCTTTTCTTATTCCAAAGAATGCATGCAAATACTTGCAGCAAGAAAATACAAGAAGAAATGAGGATGGAAGAGAGAATAGTGGGAGATGAGTGAGAGAGATTTGGGTATAGTAATAGTACTCTGAGAATTGGTGAGAAATGAGGGTGGGAGGGCCTTTACTTATACTTGGGAAGGCAAAGCTACCCCTCCTGCATCTTTTACAAGTGTCAAATCACATGCAATAGTGAGCATCTCAAGGAGGGGGGCACAACTCTAGGGTTAGGATTTTGGATGGTGAGTGGAGGATGAGTTGTCACCCATTAGCCATGCCTAGGAGGTGAGGTGGAGGCACTATGGAGGCGCACTAGGGGAGAGAGGGCCCCACTCCCTTTCATTTGTGATTTTCTAATTCACTCAAGGAGGGGGGTGCAACTTCCCTAGGGGGGATAACTTGAAATGATAGTGAATAGGTGAGAGGGGATTGTGAGGGTGAGAAAAGTGTTAGGATAGTATATTCTAAGGTTTAGGCATCCTCTCCCACCTTCTCTCTAACCATTTAACTCAAAATTACAAAATTTGACATTTTCACTATGTCACGACTAGCAATTAAATTGTTGTTTTGGACTGATAAAGACTCCTCATGGAAAAACACCTAGAAAAACTTGTCCAATTGAGCTGAAACTTGGTCCAAGGGTGTAGGGGGTCTCATTCCATTTCTTTTGAGCACAAATACCCCTATCAAAAGTGCAAGGACCTAGTTTTTACATTTTTCATCAAAAATTATTTAAAATTACCCATACTTAGGCAATTTTAATAAATTAAAAAAAACCTATCTAGACTCGATGGAATTCCGCAAAACTTTAGGATATGTCTTACATGATAATTTACAACATTACTAGACACTATATACCAAAGGGATAGACCATTAGAACACCTCTCACCACTTTGGAGGAGTTATTTGTGGGAGTGAAAAACTCAAGGGAAATTAATAAGGCTGGTTAGGCCAAATTAATAACCTGAGGAAAAAAAACACTCAGTGAAAGGGACTTCTCTAATGATGAAATCCTAAGGAAACCGACCTAATTATGATACATGCAGACCCATTACATTATAATCCCACACAAGGGAGCGGAAATTCCATTTCAAAAAGAAGTGTTGAAGGCCAAAACTGCCTTGTAGAACTAGTAAGTCCCTGACTTGGTAGCACCTGATGGTACATATCTTCATGGTACATGGAGTTGACCCGCTAGTTGAATAGGTGGTCAACATGACCCGTGGACTTCAATTTTAAAAAATATATATATAAATTGTTTAATAGAAGAGGGGTCTGTTATCGCACAGTTTGTAGCTAGGTCAAAAGGCTAAAGGATAGAGGCCAAACTAGCGTAACAGGAACCTACCCCACCCAATGTCACCACAATGGGGAGGTTATTTCTATTTAGGGAGGTTAGCCTAGGGGAGACATCCCCGGTAACCTGGGGTTTTTAAGAGGCAAAGATATAAAGGTCAAGTTTAAAGTCCCTCCTCACAGGTTACCACCAAGGTCAGATAGTCTGGCTAATCAGTCAATAAAGAAGTGTATGCCCAAATGAGAACCCCTGCTCGGAACAAGACAATATAAAAACAATATATATGTAGGCTATAATTCAGTGGATTAGTAATTCATATAACTATATGACATCAATATGTAAGCCATTGAAGTAGTAGATATCAGTGCGGTCAACGTTTTATCAATATAGCAATGGAAAAGTATCAATTCATCAATAACTATTGAGATGATGCATATAACAATATATTTAATCAATATTTTACTCAATAAATGCGTTCAACCATCATCTAATTTCTTATCATCAAAATTTGTTGTGTCAAGATGGAATAACCAAGTGTGACGTCAGCCTAGTTAGGGTTAGCTAGTTAGTTAGGGTTTCAAATTTAAAAGTTTTGAGAGGTTGTTTGAGCACAATCACTTCAACGTTGTGGATTTAAGATCAGTGCCTAGGGGTAGATGGATTCAATTAAGGAGAGGACACAAGGTTGAGGGAATAAAGGCTAAGGACAAGAGGGAAGGGTTCTAGAGTCCTGCAATGGTAGGGCCCTAGAATCAAAACCCTATGATCCTGGTGGATCATCTTAAAATTAGATAGAGTTAAAGTATTCAAAATGAAAATTAAATCTTAAAAAGTGGAAGATCTCTTCAATGGCTTTCCGGTGACGTTCGTTTCGGGAAAAATGGCCTCCAGATGACAAATATATCAGCAGTGGAAGTTTCGTCAAAGATGGTGAAAAATGGTTAGAGATGGTTAAGAAATGTAATTTGGGGCTATGGGAATTGAACCCAAGACCTTGTGAAAAGGCCACCATGACCCCATGGTTTGGAAAAAAAAAAAAAAAAGGGGTGGTCAAGGGCTTAGCCCTCGATGTTGCCAACACCGAGGCCTCCCCCTTGGTATTTAAATGTAATATCAAAACCATATGTTATAACCAAAAAACCAACCATATAAATTGCGCCAAAGTTCAACCATATGATATAACAAAAACCATATGTTATAACCGAAAATCCAAACATATAAATCGTGCCAAGCCAAACTATATGCCATATCATATATTAAAATCACATATGCGGTGGGAGGAGAAGCCTGCGGGTTTGACCCGGGACTTCCACCCCCCTAAGCACCACAACTACCAACGCACCACCGCCATGAGACATGGCAAGAGATGGTGCGATAACCTTAAAAATTGCCAAGATTTGGGGGATTTTGGAGGGCGCGTGGCCCATTGCTCGTGCCTCCCTAAAAACCATTGTGTTTTCTTCATTATTTAAATGAGGCATGGGAACTAATCCCGAGGTGTGGGTTTTAATGCAGGAAGACACTGGCACACAACTCGAGGTGGTTCTGCATAGTGATCGAGGTGGATTTGCACACAACCCGAGGTGAATTTGCACACAGATCGAGGTGGTTCTGAGTTTGCATGCATCCTGAGGCCATACAGACTATACAAATCAGAGGCAGATTTTGGGAATTATGCCAAGAAGGGCATTCTGAGTTTAGTTTCTGAAATATATCGAGTTTATACTCAAAAGTCTTGGTTTTTTGCAAGGATTCCAGATCCAGCTTCATTTTTTGCATTCATGCATCCAGACAAAAAAGTGCTCACAGAATATTTCAGATATACAGAAAGGTATTCATGTTCATACTTAAAAGTCTCAGAATTTCATATAGCAGCTAATGTTAAAGTCTATTACTGTATATGTTAGACATAAATCAAAAGTCACTTTGTAAGCACTTGAATACCTAATCTATCAGCCTTCCCATTTGGAAAGTGGCTTGGAGACGTAGCCAGGGGATTTGGTGAACTCCGTTACCAATTCTTGTTCATAGATGGTTTGCTTACATGTTTATGTGCTCATGTGCTTGATGGATTTTCTTTAATTTTGCATTACATAGGTGGTTAACAGTTAAAAATTCACATGCAAATAATGGTTAAAGATCTTGAATTTTAGATCAAGTTAAATTTCAGATCACCCTAGGGGAAAGAGGCTCACTCTGGTGTTACTTAAGCAAGGCCTCGTGCTCTTTCCTCCTTCCTTAGGTTAAACTTGGCAAAACGGCTAGCATAAAAGATAAGTTAAAACAAGAGAGTGAGGCGAGGGAGAGTGTTGCAATGGCAAGGCTCTATCACCAAACCCTAGAAGATGGACACCCCTAGGTGTAGATAACCTAGGCCTGAGACATCACCTCCTTTTTAACCTTTAAAAACACAGCTAACACAAGGAGAAGAAGTGAAAAGAGTGTAGCAAAGGCTAGTCTCTTCTTTCCTTCTTCAATGGTTGAATATTTCTCTTTTAGGGGACATGAAACAAGGACCTACTTGTGTGCTTGTCACCTAGGGTTTTAAATTAGCAAATTTATAAGTAAATGAAAGAATATAAACCTACAACCATTCAATAAAGAAGTTTTTCAAGAAAACACTTACATATCATGATGAAAAAGCATATGCAAACCCTAGTTGTAAACCTTCCTTCAAGAGAAATGCCAAAAATGCCAAGATAATCCTTCCATCAAATAGTGCGCCTCCTTTAAAAAGACCAAATACCCAAACTAGGGCACAAAAATCAGACCTCACAAGAGAGTGAGTTGTGTTGTTATATTCAAATGAGGGAAAAACATTTTCAATATATAGTGTATCATGACCTATAATTAAAATTAGGTCATTAAAAATAGCCGACAAGGCTACAAACCAAAATTGTATTGTTTTTACATTAAATTGTTAAATTAAAGCCCTAAATGAGAATAAGTATGACATCATGCCCTCATGAGGGAGACGTTGGCCCTTTTTAGGGAAAAATGCAGCACAAATGACAAAACGTTGGCCCTTTTTAGGCCTCCAAACCCTGTCACATGTGCCAGCTGCCCTATCAAACTGCGATACGCTGAAGGTTACGTCAGTGGCCCCTAGGGGACTTCCTTGCCATCAAAGGGAAAATGTTCCATCTGAAGTGGGTCAAACCCCCTGGGCTGGGTTCAGCCAAAGTGTCCTAGATGGAACGTCCTTCTTCTTATCATGTGCAAAGGCTCGACCAATCACTGTCCTGTCTCTACTCCTTATGGGGTCCCAACAACCATATGATAGGCTCTTTATCCCCATGGAGGTCCAAACTAATCATCTCCCCATGTGTACCGGTCCAACTGGTACCTGTCCGTCGGGCATGGTCCTGCACATCAAAAACTTCTCCCTCCATGGGATCATTAGTCACAGGGATCATAGAAATGTCAATCACATTTCATCATTAATGTTATCAAACATATGCATAAAAACCCTGATATGTCATTCAATAGCTCAAAGATATTACAAAGACCTACAATACAAAGCCGAAGAAAAAGACAAAGCACCCTATTGGGCTAGTATCCATAAGGAAAGGAAAGTCTTCAAGGGGTATCATCCAAGTCATGTAAAACGAGGTGATATGGTCAAGGGATGTCCAGACATACAGGTAGAGTGAAAGACAGGCATGCGTGATATTACCTGTGGGTGCCTTTGTAGAAGGAGAGATGTACCCATCATGAATGCAATTCTTTCCAAGCCCTTTATTGCATTTATTATTTCTTTTCTTTATTGCTTTTTCTTTTTATTTCAAGGTTCAACTAGAGGACATTGCCTTGGTGTGGTGACCAGAGCTGACAGTGTTACCCACAAGCACTTTCACAGAGATGATAAGGTTGGCTCGTGATGAGACCCCCTTTCCCTTGGCCATGCAACCAAATGTCACTGCCCTGGCATGGTAACCAGATAGTGGCAATGTCATTCTGTTAGGTACCCATGAACATAATAGGCTGGCTCGTGATGAGACCCTCTATCCTCTTGGCTAGGTCTTGTTTTTATTTTTCTTCGGGTCCCTCTCATTTCTTGCTGAGAGGATTTTTATTGTCTTCTCGGGGATCCCTGGGTGAGGCATCTCTAGGTTTCATTTTTTTATGGCTTTTATCTTTTACCAGTTGCTTTTACCTTCTGGGCCTTTAGCCCCTTCTTCCCATGAGATAAGGTGCAACCCCACAAACAGATC
>JZKD02S2243060.1:0-16769 GCA_000966675.3 Picea glauca
AAAAGTTATATGCCAACACCGTAATGAACTAGCAACTTGAAGTGGTTGAGAAAGAAAAAAACCATCTGATTAAATCTTTTTTGCGTTCCCCCCGGTAGCTCAATGTACCACTTCACAAAGACCATCATGAGGGCTCATTGAAATATCCTCAAATGAATATAATTGTCATTAACAGAGTTAGATGAGAACCAAATATGAAAAGTAGTGACATGAACCCCTGGATCCTCGCTAATATTTCCTTCGAATATTGGAATGTCCGAAGCGAGCTTGGTGGGGATAGAGGGCCATAATACATCATAACACATAGGGTCATTCATTAATTTAGACAAATATGGAAAATTAAGAGTGGCCAAAAAAGGAAGCCAAGGTTGTGGCGTCTGACCCCATGCTCCTGAGAAAGATTAAGAATGAGGGATTGTAGTCCATATAGGATTATGGTATATTCCATGGCCCTGTCTAGTAGGATAATATAATCCTCCAAAGTCATTAATAAAATGTTTTATGGGAACCATACTTGTAGAAGCGGTATAATGAGGTTTATATACATTTCCCTGAGCTGAAGGGGCTCCGAGCTGGGGATTTCCCATAGTGTGAAACTAACTCCCTTTGGATGGAACTCTGGATGACAGAGAGGGATTTTCCATAATAAATATAGGAAGTGACATGTCTGCTCGATTGAGCACTCCATCTAGGAGCATTAAGACTTGGATTAGGCCCGAAAGGAAAACGAGGACAACCTCCAACTGTAGGATTCCTTTGGGGAATATGGCCTCCACCAAATGAGAGAGGAGAATATGGAGGAGATATGCCCCTCTTCTGAAATTTCCCTCCAATTTTCTATTTTCACAACTTCTTTTGTCCATTTCTTTTCCCTCTTCTATACTTACCCAAATTCCCTTTTTCTTTTCTCCCTTACATTTTCCCTTTCTAGTCACTATACTTAGTCATTTTTTTTAAACAATGAGTTCATGGAATCGTGGGCTCTCACTTCCTATTCCCATATCATGAGGCTGACTGACTCTCGTATCATCCTATACTTAACCATTTCTGTAGTTGTGGGTTCCCGGGTTGGTCGGTTCAAGATTTCATATACCATGTTCTGATATATACATTTTTCACCCAAAGGATCAATGATCTACTTTTTTACCATCAGACTCCCCGAGATCCTAGGTATCTCATCTCTCCTATATTGATTATGACTGACCATGTTACAAAACTTAGCCAATTTTTGACCTTTTGCGTTGGTGGGTTCCTGGGTTGGTGGGTTCACAAAAATCCCAAATCCTAACTTCTATCATTCATCCCTGCCACCTTCGTTCTTTTCCCAATATGCATTTAGCATGGTTTAATTCTAACAACTCATCATATAGGTTTCGTAAATATCATCATTAATAAGTGAAGGGATCAAGGAGATTTATTATTAAACCACATTAAAGAATGATTTGTGGAATATTATATTATATCTCTCAAGCGGTCATTTCAAATATTATCATGATTAAAAGAATTCTCTCGCCATCTTATGGTAGCAACAACTCAACAACAGTTCTGTAGAGACACTTTGAACATTTTTGTATGTGACGACCAAAACTTTCAATGGTCTAGAGAATATTGTTATTATTCATCCCCTTCTTCTCAAAAGGAAGTAATTTGGATGACATAGACAATTGGCTACTCGACTACTCCGTGAAAAATCAAGATATTAAAGAAGAATTACATGGCGTTTCTCTTGATCTAATAGACTTGGAGGGTGAACTATTCAACATCAAAGTATGGCATGAAATCAATGTGGCAACAATGAAAAGTTACATCGAATAATGGTTCAAGAAATTTATTGATAAACTAACCACTGAAGGTAAAGAAGTAGTTGAGAAGGTTCCTGGAACCATTGATGAAAGAGATAAAAGGACATCAACAAGTAAGTAAAAGAGGTGAGATACCATCATAGTAATTTTATGTTGATCATATCCTTCTTTTTCTTTATCAGGTCCTTCATCTATTTATTCCCTCTCTTTCACTAGAAAGGTTTAACCGAAGACTAATAACTCCTTTTTTTTTTTTATTCTTACTAGGTCTTGTTGATTCTTCTATCGCCCGTTGTATTCCTTATAAAATATTATTTCTTGTATTTATTTTCCTTATGCTCCTTAGGATCCCCAATCCAAGTCTTTAGGAAAAACAAATTTACAATTTCAAAGAATATGTAACAAATTATATATTTTTTATAAATTTAAAGAGAACTACTTCGAGAACAATCTGGATTGTGCTTTGTAGTCTTGTTTTCAAAATATAAAGTATTTGAGGTTGATATATCATTATCTTTATTTGAGTTTCCCATGTGTCCACTCTATTAAAGTTCTCTTTTGCATGCACATCTTCTTGTTATTTTATGTGATCATAAATATTTATCTCAAACTATGATGGATGTGAGGAAATTTTGCTTATTTGATTTAAATTTGTGAAGTGTGTGATTCCTAGTCCTTTCTCAAAAACTTTCTATAAAACAAAAAAAATACATTTTAATTTTATTTTTCTCGCAACATTTATGCTTCTTTAATTACTACGATGAACTTCTGTCAAGTCCCACATTTTGAATATATAGAAATCCCAAGAAAATCTAAAGAGGAGTACCACCTCTATGAAAATGTAGGGGGATTTACATCCTCATGAGGTTGTCACCTTGGTGCTAACAGATTCAATCATAAACATTTTTGGCGATGATACTGGGGAATGAACTGAAATTTGGAACCTGGTATAGCATTTTTGAAAAATATATGACTTTTCCTCAGGATGATTAGCCCCACTTAGAAATTGGATTGAACAATCAACAAAGCATCTTACATCAATTGTTAAATATGGTAATAACAACAGTCAAGACCTGAGAATAATTAGAAAGGTCCTCACAGATATTAGTACAATAAGAAGAAAGAGAAATCCTTCAAAGATAGAGGAAAGAGGAACACCAAGACAAAATAAATCAAAGGATATCTAGAGAAACACAAGAACAAGGTCGAGATTGAAGATAGATGAATATAAGGGACCCATTACCAGAAGCAAAAAACAAGAAACTCTTTATTCTTATAAGTGAAAATCCTATCCCTAGAATCTCTTTGGATATGGAAGAAAGAAACGACCAACCCTGAGACGACAATCATGAAGAGAGACAAGGAGGTGGAAGAGATGTTGCAAGAAATCAAGGTAACCTGGGATTTGAAAATCAAAGGAGGGTGAGATATTCCACTATAAATATTATAGGTGAGCAACATCATCTCCNTAGGGTTATGGTATATTCCATGGCCCTGTCTAGTAGGATAATATACTCCTCCAAATTCATTAATAAAAGGTTTTATGGGAACCATAATTGCAGAAGCGGTATAATGAGGTTTATATACGTTTCCCCGAGCTGAAGGGGCTCTGAGCTGGGAATTTCCCATAGTGTGAAACTAACTCCCTTCAGATGGAAATCCGGATGACAGAGAGGGATTTTCGATAATAAATATAGGAAGTGACCTGTCTGCTCGATTGAGCACTCCATATAGGAGCATTAAGACTTGGATTAGGCCCGAAAGGAAAACGAGGCCAACCTCCAACTGTAGGATTCCTTTGGGGAATATGGCCTCCACCAAACGAGAGAGGAGAATACGGAGGAGATATGCCCCTCTTCTGAAATTTCCCTCCAATTTTCTATTTTCCCAACTTCTTTTGTCCATTTCTTTTCCCTCTTCTATACTTACCCAAATTCCCTTTTTCTTTTCTCCCTTACATTTTCCCTTTCTAGTCACTATACTTAGTCAGTTTTTTTAAACAATGAGTTCATGGAATCGCGGGCTCTTACTTCCTATTCCCATATCATGAGCCTGACCGACTCTCATATCATCCTATACTTAACCATTTCTGTAGTTGTGGGTTCCCGGGTTGGCCGGTTCAAGATTTCATATACCATGTTCTGATATATACATTTTTCACCCAAAGGATCAATGATCTACTTTTTTACCATCAAACTCCCCGAGATCCTAGGTATCTCATCTCTCCTATATTGATTATGACTGACCATGTTACAAAACTTAGCCAATTTTTGATCTTTTGCATTGGTGGGTTCTTGGGTTGGTGGGTTCACAAAAATCCCAAATCCTAACTTCTATCATTCATCCCTGCCACCTTCGTTCTTTTCCCAATATTCATTTAGCATGGTTTAATTCTAACAACTCATCATATAGGTTTCGTAAATATCATCATTAATAAGTGAAGGGATCAAGGAGATTTATTATTAAACCACATTAAAGAATGATTTGTGGAATATTATATTATATCTCTCAAGCGGTCATTTCAAATATTATCATGATTAAAAGAATTCTCTCGCCATCTTATGGTAGCAACAACTCAACAACAGTTCTGTAGAGACACTTTGAACATTTTTGTATGTGACGACCAAAACTTTCAATGGTCTAGAGAATATTGTTATTATTCATCCCCTTCTTCTCAAAAGGAAGTAATTTGGATGACATAGACAATTGGCTACTCGACTACTCCGTGAAAAATCAAGATATTAAAGAAGAATTACATGGCGTTTCTCTTGATCTAATAGACTTGGAGGGTGAACTATTCAACATCAAAGTATGGCATGAAATCAATGTGGCAACAATGAAAAGTTACATCGAATAATGGTTCAAGAAATTTATTGATAAACTAACCACTGAAGGTAAAGAAGTAGTTGAGAAGGTTCCTGGAACCATTGATGAAAGAGATAAAAGGACATCAACAAGTAAGTAAAAGAGGTGAGATACCATCATAGTAATTTTATGTTGATCATATCCTTCTTTTTCTTTATCAGGTCCTTCATCTATTTATTCCCTCTCTTTCACTAGAAAGGTTTAACCGAAGACTAATAACTCCTTTTTTTTTTTTATTCTTACTAGGTCTTGTTGATTCTTCTATCGCCCGTTGTATTCCTTATAAAATATTATTTCTTGTATTTATTTTCCTTATGCTCCTTAGGATCCCCAATCCAAGTCTTTAGGAAAAACAAATTTACAATTTCAAAGAATATGTAACAAATTATATATTTTTTATAAATTTAAAGAGAACTACTTCGAGAACAATCTGGATTGTGCTTTGTAGTCTTGTTTTCAAAATATAAAGTATTTGAGGTTGATATATCATTATCTTTATTTGAGTTTCCCATGTGTCCACTCTATTAAAGTTCTCTTTTGCATGCACATCTTCTTGTTATTTTATGTGATCATAAATATTTATCTCAAACTATGATGGATGTGAGGAAATTTTGCTTATTTGATTTAAATTTGTGAAGTGTGTGATTCCTAGTCCTTTCTCAAAAACTTTCTATAAAACAAAAAAAATACATTTTAATTTTATTTTTCTCGCAACATTTATGCTTCTTTAATTACTACGATGAACTTCTGTCAAGTCCCACATTTTGAATATATAGAAATCCCAAGAAAATCTAAAGAGGAGTACCACCTCTATGAAAATGTAGGGGGATTTACATCCTCATGAGGTTGTCACCTTGGTGCTAACAGATTCAATCATAAACATTTTTGGCGATGATACTGGGGAATGAACTGAAATTTGGAACCTGGTATAGCATTTTTGAAAAATATATGACTTTTCCTCAGGATGATTAGCCCCACTTAGAAATTGGATTGAACAATCAACAAAGCATCTTACATCAATTGTTAAATATGGTAATAACAACAGTCAAGACCTGAGAATAATTAGAAAGGTCCTCACAGATATTAGTACAATAAGAAGAAAGAGAAATCCTTCAAAGATAGAGGAAAGAGGAACACCAAGACAAAATAAATCAAAGGATATCTAGAGAAACACAAGAACAAGGTCGAGATTGAAGATAGATGAATATAAGGGACCCATTACCAGAAGCAAAAAACAAGAAACTCTTTATTCTTATAAGTGAAAATCCTATCCCTAGAATCTCTTTGGATATGGAAGAAAGAAACGACCAACCCTGAGACGACAATCATGAAGAGAGACAAGGAGGTGGAAGAGATGTTGCAAGAAATCAAGGTAACCTGGGATTTGAAAATCAAAGGAGGGTGAGATATTCCACTATAAATATTATAGGTGAGCAACATCATCTCCCTATTATCCCTAAGGGCACCCAAAGGAATTTTCTGGAGATGGAGAAATCGATGCAGAGTGGCATATGAACTTATTTCTTGATGTTTGTGGTTTTCACCATGTTGAGTATGACGATGTCATGCTAAGATTGTTCTTGAAAAGTTTAATAGGAAGAGAATATGAATGGTATACAATATTTCTCAGTAGATCAATTCTATCATATAATGATCTCAAAGCTATGTTCTTGACTATATTTTCCCCTCCAATTGCTTTCCATACCCTTCTCAGCAATTTCACCTTGATTGGTTTGAGAAAGAATGAAAGGATATGAGATTTTAATCTCAAGTTAAATAAAACCTTGAGTAGGATTACAAAAGTTAAAATACTAAATGAACCAGTCATTCTTGGTTGTTATAAGAATGCAATGCCCCCAAATGTGAAATATGCTATCAAAACATTCCAAATCGATACTTGATTCAAATTTATGAAGGAACGCAATAGAATACACAAATAACCATGAATACAAATATGCAGCAGAAATAACACTTCATTTCATTAATATCAAAGAACTGAAATTTGTTTATAGACATAATTAAAATTAACTAGCTAGGGCATTGGTAGCTTACCTCTAAGAAGAGATGTGGCAGCTACATGACTATGAACACTATGTTAAAATGAGTCTTGAAGACCTATATGTTATTGAGAAACAATGGAAACCCTAAACATCCACAAACCTAACCCTAGGATATGAAACGCAAGAATATGGGCCCTGTCGAAGTAAATTGGTACATAAATTTTCCGGGGTCGTAACTTTGGCATACTATCTTTGTTTGAAGCATATGATACATCGTTACAAATATCTATCTGAGGAATACAATTGATGATAGTGAATATCATGTTTTGTAACGAACTAATATTTATTGACCAGGACATGCCCAAAAAACATCGTTTAGGTCCTCAAAATGGCTCCAAAAGTTCAGGACCCAAAAAACTGCCAAAAATAGTAAATTGTGCTGCAATTAAGGAAACTAAAAAAATGAAAGAAACAATGGTGGAGGTCCAAGTGGAATAGGAGAGTGGCCACCAATATCCACCTTGATCATTGCTCCCCCCTTAGGAAGCAATGGTCCCCATTGCGTTGAGTTCCTACATGAGATGATGAAACTTCTTTTGAGCTTGGTCCCTGGTGAGCCACTTGCCCTGGTGAAGGTGTTGGCCTTATTCGACAAATATATATAGATGGATCCTTTGTTGGCGGGTGTTATTGATCTGTGTTTCCATAATCCGATCAGTTGTGGCTTGTTCCATGCAATCTGGGTTTAACTCTGTTTGTGTGAGTTGTTTTTTCATGTCGAATGTGTCGAGTAGAGGTGGAAAGTAAGGCCGAAGGTGGTCCACATTGAAAACTCAGTGAATACCAAGGAATGGTTGGATACTGAGCTCAAAGGCATTGTCCCCTACAACTTTAGTGATGGTGTAAGGACCATATCGAAGTGGGTGAATCTTTCCGTGGGGTTCAGTGAGGCACTCCTTCTGCAAATGTGGCCACACTTTGTCTCCCACTTGGAAGTTGTGTTGCACCCAATGTTGATCATGACACTGCCTGTACTTAGCATTGGCTTTGCCCAATATGTCATGACCCTATTGGCGAATGTGTTGAATGCACTCAATGAAGTTGTTCACCTTGGCAGCTTCAAACTGGACATGAGTTGAAGCAGCCTGAGTAGTTGGAAATGGTATGGCTACATCAATGGGACATAGTGACTGGAATCCCAAGCCCACCTAAAAGGGGTTTAGGTCGGTTGGGCTATGGAGGGCTCGATTATAGATATGTTGTACATAGGGGAGGCTCTCGTCCCATTTGCGTGGAAGATTTGAGTTGTACATGAGAAAAATGTGTACGATCATCCTATTGATGACCTCTATCTGGCCATGAGTTTGGAGATGGAAAGTTGTGGACTTGGTGAGATTGGGGTCCAACATTGACCANACGATGAACTTTTGTCAAGTCCCACATTTTGAATATATAGAAATCCCAAGAAAATCTAAAGAGGAGTACCACCTCTATGAAAATGTAGGGGGATTTACATCCTCATGAGGTTGTCACCTCGGTGCTAACAGATTCAATCATAAACATTTTTGGCGACGATACTGGGGAATGAACTGAAATTTGGAACCTGGTATAGCATTTTTGAAAAATATATGACTTTTCCCCAGGATGATTAGCCCCACTTAGAAATTGGATTGAACAATCAACAAAGCATCTTACATCAATTATTAAATATGGTAATAACAACAGTCAAGACCTGAGAATAATTAGAAAGGTCCTCACAGATATTAGTACAATAAGAAGAAAGAGAAATCCTTCAAAGACAGAGGAAAGAGGAATGCCAAGACAAAAGAAATCAAAGGATAGCTAGAGAAACACAATAACAAGGTCGAGATTGAAGCTAGATGAATATAAGGGACCCATTACCAGAAGCAAAAAACAAGAAACTCTTTATTCTTATAAGTGAAAATCCTATCCCTAGAATCTCTTTGGATATGGAAGAAATAAACGACCAACCCTGAGACGACAATCATGAGGAGAGACAAGGAGGTGGAAGAGATGTTGCAAGAAATCAAGGTAACCTGGGATTTGAAAATCAAAGGAGGGTGAGATATTCCACTATAAATATTATAGGTGAGCAACATCATCTCCCTATTATCCCTAAGGGCACCCAAAGGAATTTTCTGGAGATGGAGAAATCGATGCAGAGTGGCATATGAACTTATTTCTTGATGTTTGTGGTTTTCACCATGTTGAGTATGACGATGTCATGCTAAGATTGTTCTTGAAAAGTTTAATAGGAAGAGAATATGAATGGTATACAATATTTCTCAGTAGATCAATTCTATCATATAATGATCTCAAAGCTATGTTCTTGACTATATTTTCCCCTCCAATTGCTTTCCATACCCTTCTCAGCAATTTCACCTTGATTGGTTTGAGAAAGAATGAAAGGATATGAGATTTTAATCTCAAGTTAAATAAAACCTTGAGTAGGATTACAAAAGTTAAAATACTAAATGAACCAGTCATTCTTGGTTGTTATAAGAATGCAATGCCCCCAAATGTGAAATATGCTATCAAAACATTCCAAATCGATACTTGATTCAAATTTATGAAGGAACGCAATAGAATACACAAATAACCATGAATACAAATATGCAGCAGAAATAACACTTCATTTCATTAATATCAAAGAACTGAAATTTGTTTATAGACATAATTAAAATTAACTAGCTAGGGCATTGGTAGCTTACCTCTAAGAAGAGATGTGGCAGCTACATGACTATGAACACTATGTTAAAATGAGTCTTGAAGACCTATATGTTATTGAGAAACAATGGAAACCCTAAACATCCACAAACCTAACCCTAGGATATGAAACGCAAGAATATGGGCCCTGTCGAAGTAAATTGGTACATAAATTTTCCGGGGTCGTAACTTTGGCATACTATCTTTGTTTGAAGCATATGATACATCGTTACAAATATCTATCTGAGGAATACAATTGATGATAGTGAATATCATGTTTTGTAACGAACTAATATTTATTGACCAGGACATGCCCAAAAAACATCGTTTAGGTCCTCAAAATGGCTCCAAAAGTTCAGGACCCAAAAAACTGCCAAAAATAGTAAATTGTGCTGCAATTAAGGAAACTAAAAAAATGAAAGAAACAATGGTGGAGGTCCAAGTGGAATAGGAGAGTGGCCACCAATATCCACCTTGATCATTGCTCCCCCCTTAGGAAGCAATGGTCCCCATTGCGTTGAGTTCCTACATGAGATGATGAAACTTCTTTTGAGCTTGGTCCCTGGTGAGCCACTTGCCCTGGTGAAGGTGTTGGCCTTATTCGACAAATATATATAGATGGATCCTTTGTTGGCGGGTGTTATTGATCTGTGTTTCCATAATCCGATCAGTTGTGGCTTGTTCCATGCAATCTGGGTTTAACTCTGTTTGTGTGAGTTGTTTTTTCATGTCGAATGTGTCGAGTAGAGGTGGAAAGTAAGGCCGAAGGTGGTCCACATTGAAAACTCAGTGAATACCAAGGAATGGTTGGATACTGAGCTCAAAGGCATTGTCCCCTACAACTTTAGTGATGGTGTAAGGACCATATCGAAGTGGGTGAATCTTTCCGTGGGGTTCAGTGAGGCACTCCTTCTGCAAATGTGGCCACACTTTGTCTCCCACTTGGAAGTTGTGTTGCACCCAATGTTGATCATGACACTGCCTGTACTTAGCATTGGCTTTGCCCAATATGTCATGACCCTATTGGCGAATGTGTTGAATGCACTCAATGAAGTTGTTCACCTTGGCAGCTTCAAACTGGACATGAGTTGAAGCAGCCTGAGTAGTTGGAAATGGTATGGCTACATCAATGGGACATAGTGACTGGAATCCCAAGCCCACCTAAAAGGGGTTTAGGTCGGTTGGGCTATGGAGGGCTCGATTATAGATATGTTGTACATAGGGGAGGCTCTCGTCCCATTTGCGTGGAAGATTTGAGTTGTACATGAGAAAAATGTGTACGATCATCCTATTGATGACCTCTATCTGGCCATGAGTTTGGAGATGGAAAGTTGTGGACTTGGTGAGATTGGGGTCCAACATTGACCAATGGCTGGACCAAAATGTATTGAGGAACCTGCTATCCCGATATGAGATGATAGAATGTGGGATTCAAAAGTGTACCCACACTCATTCAAAGAACATTTTAGTAGTGGATTCTGTTGTGATATTCTTCTTGCAGGCCACCATAATGGCCATCTTCGAGAATCTATCGATGACCACAAAAGCATAGTTGTTTCCATTCTTAGTATAAGGAAGGTCCGACATGTAATCCATGGATATGGATTCCCAAGGTCGACTATGGGTAGGAAGTGGAGTATAGAGGCCTTTCTTCTTGATGGTTAGGTGGGAAATGGAGCACACAGTGTAGGATCTGATGTACTTCCTGACATCCTGTCGAATTTTTGGCCAATAGAAATACTTCTGCAGTACTGCCACTGTTTTCTCAACCCCGAAATGCCTAGAAACTTAGCTATAGTCCACTTCCCAAATCATCTTGGCATGCTCGCTCAAAGGAGCAAAAAGGTGTCGTAGGAAACATATTAGTGCATCCTAGAGGTGAAAGTTTGGAAGTTGGTTACCCTCCAAGAGCATC
The DNA here is from genome assembly GCA_000966675.3 of Picea glauca. Taxonomy (NCBI): domain Eukaryota; kingdom Viridiplantae; phylum Streptophyta; class Pinopsida; order Pinales; family Pinaceae; genus Picea; species Picea glauca. The sequence continues at coordinate 11,310 of JZKD02S2243060.1, forward strand.
TTGTATGTGTGGTCAAAATCTGGATCACTCTTGTAGAAAAGTGGCCAATCATAAGTCTCCACCCACAAGAGTTGAGCATGGTGGTTATCACCACGATTGGTGGTCAGCTAAGGCAGTCTGCAACATTATTGGTGCTACCCTTATTGTACTTGATGTTCAAATGAAACTGTTGCAAATATGTGGACCAATTCTGATGGCAATTGTTTTGCAACTTCCCTTGTTTCTGTATGAACTGTAGGGGTCAGTGGTCTTTGTGGATAATCATTTCCTTCCCCAAAACATAATGCTTCCATTGTCGTCAATCCTTCACAATGGAGTACATTTATTTGTCATAAGTGGGATACTTTCGGAATGTGTCAGACAATATCACACTATCATATGCCATTGGATGTCCTCGTTGAGTAAGAAATACCCCAATAACATATTCAAAGGCATATGTATCGATCTCAAATGGTTGTTGCAAGTATGGTAATGTGAGCACTTGGGCACAACAGAGGTGATGTTTCAATTCTACGAACGCCTTCTATTGAGATTCCGACCAAAATAATTTTTCTTTCGCTCCTCCCTTGGTGACTTGACTCAAGGTACAAGGGATATGAGATAATCCCAACATGAACCTGAGGTAGAAATTAGCAAGACCCAGAAAGATGTGAATCTCTGTTAGAGTGGTCGGGGCTGGCCAATCTCGGATGACTTGGATATTGGTTGGATCCACATGCACCCCATGCTCATCAATAATGTATCCCAGATACCAAACCTGGGTCATGCCAAAAGTGCACTTCTCCAAATTGGCACACAACTTGTGTTTCCACACTATTTAGAGGACCTGTCAGATGTGGTGGAGTTGCTCTTCCCAAGTCTGGTTGAATATTAGGATGTCATCCAAGTACACAAATACAAATGAGTTGGTGAATGGCAACAATATGTCATCCATCAGCCTCATTAAGGTTGCAGGAGAATTCATCAACCCAAAAGGCATGACCAATCATTCAAAAAGGCCCTCCTTGTCTTTGAAGGAAATCTTCTATACATCAGCCAGTTTGGTTGGTACCTAGTGATACCCAGACTTCAAGTCGATCTTGCTAAAATATTTGTCCCCTTTGAGTTGGTCTAGAAGATCATCAATCTGTGGGATCAGATTCCTATTCCAGACAATGATCTTGTTCAATGCTCGATAGTCAATATAGAGTATCCAAGTCCCATCCTTCTTCTCCACCAACACGATCAGGCTCCCACAGGGTGATGAACTTGGTCGGATGTGACCTTTCTACAATAACTCCTGAATCTACCTCTTGATTTCATAATTCTCTAGAATAGAGAATTGATAGATCATTTCATTGGGAAGTGACACACCTGGGGTCAAATTGATGGGGTGCTTGACCTGACAGTGAAGAGACACCCCTACGGGTGAGGTGAAGATGTCCCAATACTCGTCCATGACCTTGTGGATTTTTTTTTGTCATGTGGAGGAGCCCTATCTAGAGGTCATGGCCATAGTCTTCTTATTTCCTTGAGGGAATATCATCAGAAAACAAATTTCCCAGTTTTGGAAATGATCTTATTGCATTATTTTGGAGTAACAAAAGAGATAGCGGCATGTGGTGGTACATTTGGTATCCTGTACAACTAATTTCCCAAGGTAACAATAACAATGTGAGACTGGGACTCATACACAACATGTCTCTTCCACAATTATGGTTGACCTAATAATACATCACAAACATCAAGAGCATTAATGTCACATAATACATCATTGGTGAAGGGATTGATGTTGTAGGGAAGGCGACACCACTGGCTGATGCAAAGATCCTGTCCTTGGTGAAGCCACCAAATGGTGTATGGGTGTGGGTGTAATGTGGTCGGAAAGACCAACTGCTTCACAACCTCTACTGAAATGATGTTCTTTTGGCTCCCACTGTCGACAATGAACTATAGCAGGGAACCCTTTACCCACATCTGGGAGTGGAAGAGATGCTCCTCCTCCTCTAGATCTTCTAGTTCTTCCTTTCGGATCTTTGTGGTGGTAATGGTGGCATTGGGATCCACATCGATAATATTCTTCCCTCTTTCATTCCCCTTCTTAGGTTCTAATTCAGTGTTGGAGCATGCATCTGATTCATAATACCTCATCTCGGCCACCAGTCACTTTTTGGCCCGACACTCACTTGTGTTGTGAGTGGAGCTCTTATGGAACTCACACCACTTTCCTGTGTACTTCTTCGGCTTCACGGTGTTGTTATTTTCTTGTGGCTTTGGAAGGTTGTATTGAGCCACCATGCCTTGGATTTTTCCTTTGTTCTGCAATTTGGGGGCACCTTTCACTTGCTTTTGATTCACATATCTAAAGTATCACTTATTTTGTTTGAATTTATGCTCAATCTTGGCAACATACCAGTATGTCATACCAAGTGAGGAGATGTCGAGGAAATCCATTTCCTCCTGAATGTATCTTTGTAGACAACTATGGTACTTCAAAACCAAATGTTTCTCTGAATCTTTGATACCCAACTTTGTGTGCAAGGTATGGAACAGATTTGTCAGCTCATGCACATATGGATCCCTTTGTTGCCGCACGATAATCCATTGTATTTACGTGTCTTCATAGCTCCCCATAGGAGAATATTGTTCCTTGATGGAATCTAAAAAATAATTCCATGTGGGTACGACCGAGAATAGAGAGGGTTCCTCCTCGTCCTTTTTCTCACAGTAGGTTTCCCACCAGTCCTTGACATGGGGGGCGACTTTGAGTAGTGAAAAAATAATATTCTCTCGGTCGAAAAAATCATGAACCGAGAAATATCCTTCTAAAAGATTCAATCATCTATCTACTGCATCTGCATCTATTTGGCCATAAAATATTAGAATTTCAAATTTTACTTGTACATTAAAAGGGGTTGCACCTCTAGAGTGGTTGTTGGATGCATATGCGCCGCCAGTGTGTAATCATTGAAGGATCTGGGCAAAGTTATCCATCATCGCGTTCATTTTCTTTTCAAGTGCCTGCTAGAGAAATATTTGGATAGGATATCCTGCTCCCTCTTATTTCTTTCCTTCCCCCTTGGGTAGTTGTCGGGATTTGTGAGGATGATCTTGCAAAGGTTCAACTAGATAGAGCCCTAACTCCTTATACCCCGACCTCGTTGGGGACATAAAAAGAAGGATCGAGAAAGAGCAGACTGCTCAGATACCACCGATCTGAATTTATGCAACAATGCAATAGAATACACAAATAACTATGACTACAAAGATGCAGTGGAAATAACACTTCATTTCATTAATATCAAAGAACTGAAATTTGTTTACAGACGGAATAGAAATTAACTAGCTAGGGCGCTGGTAGCTTATCCCTGAGAAGCGATATGGCGGCTACGGGCCTCTGAAATCTATATTACAATGAGGATCAAAGGCCTATATGTTATTGAGAAACAATGGAAACCCTAAACATCCACAAACGTAACCCTAGGAGATGAAACGCCAGAATATGGGCCACGTCGGGGTGAATTGGTACATCAATTTCCCATGGTCGTAACATTGGCATACTATCTCTGTTTGATGCATATGATACATAGTTAGAAATATCTATCTGAGGAATACAACTAATGACCACAAATATCATGGTTTAGAACTAACTAATATTCGTCGACCGGACCATGCCCAAAAAACATCGTTTACGGCCTCAAAATGGCTCCGAAAGTTTAGGACCTAAAAAACTGCTAAAAATAGTAAATTGTTCTATAATTAATGAAATTGGAAAACTAAAAGAAACAATGGTGGGGGACCAAGTGGAATAGGCGAGTGGCCACCAACATCCACCTGGATCAATACCTTGGAGGAGGCAATGACTAAATCCACTGAGATATAAGAAACTATGATTGAAACGGGTGTCGACATCAAAATTATATCGAGAAAAGTACAAAGGTAGTTGGGAGGATTAGATATTGATAATCAAGGAGCTTCCAGTTCAAGAAAAAAAAAATTGAATCCTTGACCGGATCAAAACCAAATAATGTGAGGAGTATTTTTCAAGGGAACCATACCTGATGTAAAGGTTGACCCTGTGGTGACACATGGAACTAAGCAAAGAATCAAAATTTCACAGATGAATAGAACTATTAAGGAAATTCCTAACAAGATAATCAGATTAAGAAGGGGAGATATTTACATGGAAAATCCAAAAATTCCAATCCAAAAGAAAATAAAGAGCCATCCCCAAGAAAATGGAGTGAGGTTTGAGAACATGGATAATTCGCAAAGACCAAGGGTTCCCAGACAACCTACTCCCAATGGGGTTTTTCTGGATGATGTGTATGATGAGCAATCAATTGAGAAAGATACTTATTAGTCACCTGATAAAAGCTCCAAAATTGTGCATATGGATGGATGTGAGACGTCTGCGTATATATTTTAAGAGGACGACAGCGATCCCAACTCACAAGAAAACATCACCCAGACAAGAGGATTTGTAAATAGACCAAAAAATAAATGTGATTTTGATAAAGAGAACCAAAAAGAAAAAATAAAAGAAAAAAAATGAGAAAGCATTGGAATTAAAAGGAAACACATGACATCAAACTCCACTCAAATGACATATAATGCCGTAGAGGATTTGAGTAAATTAAGAATAACCCTTCCCTTTACGAAAGTGGTGAAGATTCCCCATCAAAGAGAAAACATTTTGAAATTTTTGGATGATCCATTTGAAAGATAAGAAGTTGTTGTTACCAGTCCAAAACAAATCCCTAGTCAGTCAACTACCAAGCTAAGATGTAAAATTCCTCCCTCTTACATTTCTATTGAAAATCACGATGTTGCGCTACATAATTATTTAGTTGACATCGGCATGACAAATAATATCATGCCATTGGTGGTCATGGAGGCATAGGGTATGAGTTTCACCAAGTATTATGAAACCAATGAAAGTACATATGAAATTGATTCTAGAACAATGTCAGCTTATGGAGAAATCAAGGAATTGTATGCTTGGATTACGACATCATGTCGTATCATTACAGTTTTCAATATTAGTGTGGTAGACCTTCCTCTAGAATATGGAGTTGTGCTGGGAAGAGATTGGAAATTTTTGATCGGGGGATATATAATGAATTATGGAAGTTGTATGATGATGCCAAGCAAGGAACGAGAAATGATTAAAGTCCCTCATGAACGCATAAAACCTTTATCTTTCAAGAACAAGGACAATGAATTAATGGAAGATTATACAGATGTTGGGATTGAAAATTGTTCTATCCTGGACATGGAACATAGTGAAATCATAGAGAAAGTGCAAGACACGAAGAATAAAAAATGTATGTCAGAAGGATATTGGAGGATATCATTCAATGGAGCTTGTTCAAGCTCTGGGAATGGAGTTGGAATTGTTCTGTTGAGTCCAAGTAAGATTATGTATCCACATGCTATTGGAGTGGAGTTGTCATGCACTAATAATGAGGCAGAGTATGA
>JZKD02S2243104.1:0-13093 GCA_000966675.3 Picea glauca
GGTTAGCAGAAGCGTCGCAAGTTTGCACGCAAGAGAGGGAAACAAGTTCCACAGAAAGAACACAGTCCTTTCGTAGAATTCATTTGGAAGGAACGGACGAACGAAATTCTCCGAGGAGATTTCATGAAATTTCGAGGGCCGATAGATCTCGTGGAGGTGTAAGGAGGTTACGGTGAGACCGTCCGAAGGTTTAAATCTCAGGAGGGGCAGAGTCATCGATCCTGAGTCACAAGGACCATCCGATCTACACGTGATATCGTGTATCGGGGATTCGCGAGTCGAGGCTCCAAGTTGTTGCAACGATAATTGTGATATCACGATCCGCGATATCTTGACGAGCCCAGGACCGTCCATCAATTTGGACGCATGTCAGAAGATTCGAGGAAGTCAGAGTTTGGGCATCGGGGATTCAGAGATAAGTTGCTCTTATAGCTTGGAATCGCGAAACGCGATATCCCGATGGAGGAGTTGTGTGGGGCCACAATAGGGGTTAGTGGAGGACAGGTGGTGTACCACATCGGGGATCGGGAAAAGGCAAGTCCCGAATCCATTGACATCAGGATCCGCGATCCCGCGAATTTTGAAATCCCGATAGAAGTGACGGGGGTGGAAAAGTCAATTCGCACGTGTGCATCGGAGTTTCGCCACGTCGGGTATCGGAAGTCAATAAATCAAAGTGCTCGATATCACGAGGGGCGAAACCGCGATAAGAGAAGTTCCGATAGAGACAGAAAGGGATCAGCGTTGACTGAGGCATCGGATCTCGGGGATTCGAGAGCCCAGCGCTCAACCTTTGGTCTCGCGAAGTCGCGAGTTCCGATTCCCCGCTAAGTAAAGAAAGGGGGATCGCGTGAAGAGATCTGTGGGAGCAGATTTCCTGATAGGGAAATAGAAGGACCAGTTAGTGTTCTTCGGGCCAAGGGAAGAGAAGATCCTGTGTGAGCAGACGTGCCCGTGGGTGTGACTGCGTCAAAATGTGGCAAATAAATTAGAATTGTTCGACCATGGGAAGAATTATGCTTTAAACAAAATCAATATGGACTAGGATATGTAAAGGATGCTGACAACCTTTTTCATATTCCTAATTATAGCAAACCCATTTGCTTTGTGAGTGGAGGTTTTTTGAATGATTATAAGAAGACATATCTTGAAGATATTGGTAAGGAACAGGTACAAAATATCGTTGATGATGATGTTGCTACATATATTCCATATCATGATAATCAGTCGGATAAAGAACCCATACAGTGCAAACACTGTCACTGGTTTGGCCATGATAATTCAAACTGTTTTGATCCTCACCCATGCAATTTTTGTGGGAAGACAAATCACCTCTCAGTAAGGTGTCAAAAGCGCAAGCATAAACATATTCATTTTGAATGGTTAGGGAATTGGCATTGGCGTTTGGAAGCCAATTTATTGGAGCATTCTTATCGATGGATTTATACACAAGTATAGTCGTACTTGATTGGCTATATTTCTACAGTTGACAGACATGAATGCTTTTCAAGATTAGATGATATAGGGTATGATCGGGGCCTAGTTGATGTAGTCTTCTGAGTTGAAGATCGAGTCTTCAGACTCTGCCGGAAGATGGTTTCTCAGATTGAGGGACCAAAGTATGTTGTTCACAACAAAATCATTGAAGTCATTGAAGTTGATAATGATCAGATGATAGATGAATGTTCCAATCTTCATCCGTGGATACATTGTGAAATCGTACACATTGTTCTAGTAGCTTATACGGGTGCTGGATATATTCTTGGCCATTCTTGTGAATGATGGTTAAGGGAATTTGAACCACTTGTCCCTGACAGGGGGGAAATCTAAATTTTTCAGTCAGGTTCCAAGTTTTATTTAGAGCTTGTGAACAAATGATCAAGTATGCAACCTAGTTCCTAGTATGCAGTCTTGTTCCTGAACATATTGTTCTTGATAGTTTGTGGTTAGCTTAAAACCACCAATTAAGCAGAAGACATGAATTTTTTCTTGTTACATTCTCATATTTTTGAGCCTTGAGCTCTTGTTAGTTTATGGTCAACTTAAAACCATGTCATTTAGTAGAAGACATCATCTTCTGCTAGACATTCAGTTTGTGGTCATCCCGAAACCACCAGATTGGTTTGTGGTCATCCCAAAACCACCAAATGAGTTTGTGGTCACCCTTAAACCAACAATTCAGTAGAAGACATCAGCTTCTGCTATTTTTTTCAGAGTTCAAAGAGCATCTTCAACCAACCCTCTGAATATTCGCTTGACACATTGTTGATTGTCAAGTAGTGGTAGTTTTTCAGGCAAGAACGAACTTATGATTAAAGGGGATGTTAAAACTCTACTCATAAGTTAGTTAGTTTACCTAATTGTTATATAGTTACATAACAATTATGGTCTTTTTGTATTATATATGTACGTCTATGTACATGATTATTTGCTTATTGATTAATATAGAGTATGTCTTTTTAGCTAGTATTTATTTATCTCTGTTCATCATGGTTTCTTGATTGCTTGAATTATTTCCATTATGTTTCTTCATTTTTCTTCATTATGAATCTAACATGAAGTATAATGTTTTTTTGTTTTTTTTAAAGTAAAAAAGGTAGTACCTGCTATATTAAGTTAACAAAGAAACATTGACAAAATACTCAGAGATATAGTCGTCCCGAGCCACCAAAAATGTTGTCGTTTTATCAGAAACCAGCATAGTTTGGAGTGAAATGAGTCTAGGAAGATAAGCTAAAAATTGTTTTGTCCTCTGTCCTGCCTGAAGGAAACCAGGACAGATGGCCATAGTTCAAGTTAACATTGAGCAACAGCATGATGAAAAAGAAAACAAACTAGCATAGGAGAACTCAGATACCCGGTGACCTGTCGCCATTGCCTTTCTGACACGTGGATTTGGCTGGGATGGCAAATGGTTGCACACACATTGGACATTTCCTCTTTGCTGGAACATTGGAGTACGCGTCAAGGAGCAAGTCCAGACGCTGTCCCATGAGGAGGGCTCTGTGCTCCTGGTCTGCCATGTGGCCTCAGAGTTCGAACACTAGAGCCAGATTCTCTGTACGAAGGAGTGAACCATGCAAATCATTGATTATTGACTCGTCGAAGGTTTCATTCCCCACTTCCACATTCATCCCTGCTCTGGCCTCGTTCACTTTCATTCCTGCTTTGTTCGCGTCCACATTCATCCCTACTCTAGTCTCGTCCACATTCATCTCTGCGCAGGGATTGTCCCGAGCCTCGTCCTCGCTCGTTGCCTTCTCAGCATGGCTGGTGGGGCTGTAGTCACTCGTCCACGGTATCTCTTCGACAAAACAAATTGGGAATTCTTCTGCCGGCTCTCCCTTCAGACCGCTTCCAGCCTGTATTTCAGGCACCGTGGCTTGGGGTTCCAGGGTGGTCACTAAATTCTCCAGGTACGGCGTTTCTTCAACATAACAGGTTGGAAACTTGTCCGCAGCGCCTCCCTTCAGACAACTTCTAGGCTCAATTGCAAGGGTGTGCATGCTACGCTCTATCCTAGGCTCAGCGATAATGGCATAGAGTGCCAATCAGTCGGCTCGTGCTCTCTGTCGGAGGATGGAAGTCGCCATTGACAGAGCGCGCTCAAGGTTCTACCTTCTTTGCCTCTGCTCTTTGTGGGTGTACCAGGCCGAGCCTCGACGAGGCCTGCCTCGCTTCCTTGTCATTGTTGATGAGGGGTGGATAGAGATACAGAGAAAACTGCACCAGAGCTCCCAACCGACGAGGAGGTCCAAAACAAGAATGAACCAGCTTTGTCCAGGCTCTCCAACTTTCGAATTTCCAAATGACGGCATCGCATGGCTTCCTATTAACTCTGTCATATTGAATGTTGGTTGTGCTAGTGCGTTCGTGTGAGGGAGAAATCTCGCCTCCGTATAGCGGCTGTAATGGCCGGCTACCATCATAAATGTTGAAGGGATGGGGAACGGCCTACAACATTTAAGTTGTGGCTTGATGCTAAGCCATGTGGCAAGGCGTTGTTGCGTGTCACCCCATCCGGGGCAACATGAAGTATAATGTTGAAACCATCAATATTATTATTTGTACAAGAGTAAAAAAGATCAATATTATTATTTGTACAAGAATAAAAATAAAATATTATCATATCAATTTTAAATTATATTAAATTTATTTTAATTATTTTATTATTTAATATTAATAATAATTTTTTATTTAACATTAATAATATTTTTTTATTGTTTAAAAGAATGTAAAATAATATCAAATTAATTTGAAAAAGAAATCCCAAATAACTATATCAATATGATAATACTATGTATATAGTGTATGGATAACAAATATAAGTTGAAAAAATATATGAGGAATAATGTTGAAACATACGGAAGTAAAAGATTAGTAAAGCTTTTAAAGTTTATGTAGAGAACACCAAAAATTTTCTTACTATGTTGTTTTTGTCTCAATCATTGGGTGGTTACACTATTATGGCATTTGACACCACCATTAGGTACCAATACAACTATGTCAACATCAAAAAGGAAGTACTATGCAACATCTCTATGAATCAATACATAAATAAAAGTTATTATAAGACTTTTGGGGTTGTTGCATGCTAGGTGCATTTTACAAACTATTATAAATGAGATGTGTATGAGGGGAACATGCATAAATTAAAGTGAAAAAAGATAAGTTAATATTATATATACAATTAAAAACAATTTATATAAAAAATAAATAAATATAAATAAATAAATGTAGGTTCATTTTAAATTTAAATTTTTTAAGCATTGAAAAGGTAGAAGATTAAACATTTAATTTTTTTTATTTTTTCATGTTTTTAGTTTTTCAAATCTATAAATAAATGAAATCATTATTTTTAATAAAAAAATGAATTTAGTGCCCTCAAACCTTTACTACAATTAAATTATACAATCTTAATATCTAATATCTTCAATTAAATTAATGCAAAATAATTTTTACTAGATTTTTCAACATTACAACCACACCAAATAAACAACAAAAAACAAAAATACACATAAAACAAACAACCTGGAACCAAAACCTGAGAAACCAAAGAGCAAGAAGACATGAAGAACAAACGAATGCTAAGAGAATATACTCATAAAATATATCAAAACCAAAAGCAAAAATGTCAAATTGGGGGTGATAAAATGTTTGAATGGTTGGTTAGAAAATGACAGTGTCCACGCATAAATTAATGGTAATAATAATAAAGAAACGTTATTCCCTGCACTTATTTCAACTTTTCCGAGTCAGAGCCATGCAGAGCCCATCCATTGCTGCCACCGAAGCCGCCCAACTATTTTTCTGCACAATACATTGTTGCCCATGCTGTCTCTATCACATACACGCCACCACTGTCAAATTCTCTGACACCCATCCGTATGATGGGACGCCTTTTCCTCTTCCCTCTGATTGGCAGTTCGATGCGGGAACAGAGGGCCCCACCGGAGCCGGCTGCCTTGCTGTCAACCACCACGAGCAAACCGTACGCGTGGCTGCCAGACAGGCTACAGTCCTGTCTTCCTTTATCAACGACGGAACACCCGACTTCGAGTACAGCGCCAGGTCATGGGAGCGAGTGCCACGGCGCGCCATTATTATTGAATGGTCGGAAAAATCTATCATAGACATTTTGCAGACATGTACGTCACATATATAGGTGGGCGTACACTCGTATACCTCAATACACCTTATAGGAAAGCAGGTGGGCCGTTAACCCCAAAGCCAATTAGGGTTGTGCTGCCATTTAGTGGCACGCCGCTTGCCACGTCAGATCTAACATCGCCGTAATACACATTAAATGCCACATCAAACCAGTGATTAATGCCACATCGAACCAGGGATCACGAACTTTTACGTGTCGCCCGGCTGGTTCATCCAACGCCACGTCATAAATCTGACACGTCTACGTCGTCATTGGATTCGTTGAAAAAAGTGATGTACTTTGAAAGTTCAGTCTCTTAAATTCTGGTGCGCCCACATGTTATGGTGTGTATTGATTCCCTGACGAATTGTGCATAATCCAACTGCAACCACAGGCTGCCACTCTTCATTATGCCTTTTGCAGTGGAGCATTTAATTTTATGTATATTCTGAAGGGAGAGGTTGCAAATATGCAAGATTTTTGGAGGTAACCTTTCACTTTAATGTTCTGGCTAGATCTGGTTCTGATTAAAAAAAGCTTCATAAGAGCGTTTCTGAACACTGCATGCGACATGGATTCTGTCATTTTTCATTATGTTCTTTGGATGGGAGCATTTAATTGTATGTATGTGTTTTGAAAGGATATGTGTTTTCTCCACAACGTTGCAAATGTGTATAGTTTTGAGCAGAAAACTTCTACTTTAATGAAAACAGATCCAGTTTTTATTAAAAAAAACTGTTAACAAGATTCAACTAACACACTAAAATGTATTTCAATGGTATGCTTGTGTTTGACATTATTAACCTTTGGAAAACTTTGTATAAATGTTATAATGCTGTTGTATACAATCTCTTCAATAATAAATTGTAATTATTTTAAATGATAACTTAAATAATAAACTTGTTGAACAACATAACAATCATCGATATTAGACTTCACAATCACAAATGCAAAGTCCATGTTCTGATGGTTGTATTGTACTATTTGACAGAAGCCATGCCCACTGCCCAGATCAGTCTCATGTAACTACCGTGTCAGGCTTATCTACGAGAGAAGAGAAGAATCGTGGATAAAATACATGTGAACTACGTTTGGCTTTGTTTTCATCGCCACATCATATATACTTGGACTCTTTGGATGGGCCATGTTACAAAAGATTTTATGATCACATCATGGGAAGGGACATCATACGGTTTACTGATCTCTATTGAAAATAAGCAGAGACTTTATCATCAATATTTTTCTGGTTTTAAGAGGTTCTTGAGGGTGGTCAATATTCAGCTTACCCTCACTATTCAGTTTGTTACAAAGTATTAAACGTTGTTGTAGGTGGATTATAGATTGTTGGATGTGAATTGAGCAAGCTGGATATTGCTCACAGTTATTGAATAGGATGTCTTCATTTTAATATAAAACAATTTATTATATATATATATATATATATATATATATATATATATATATATATATATTATATATAGTATATATATATTAAAAAATGGTATATATATATAAAGACTCTGGAAAAAATCGTGTTATCGGGGGGAGTATATAAAGTTTTTTTTATTGTTTTATATATATATATATATATATATATATATATATATAAAACAATAATTGGTAGATTTATATTAAGGCTTCAAATAAGTTCGTTCTCATCGAGGGTATGTCAAATATTACTTTTAAAGTGAATGTTCACATTTCCATTAAAAAATTTCCAGTAAACAACACTTAAATAAGAAGATAAGAAGAAGGAGGCCACCACAAATGTTGCATCAAAGGGGCATGTAAGCCCCAGATCCAAAAGCATTGTCTACAAGAAATTATCTCAGGTAAAAAAAAAAAAATGAGCTATGACAACAAAATAGTAGAAAATACCAAAAATAGGAGATAACTTTCCCCAAAAGACAGCTAGCAGAGGTTTAAGAATAAGGTGGGGCCCTCATTTCCACCTTCCCAAAGATATTATTATCTATGTAGATATGAGAAAAAAAGATTGAGCTGAAAGATTTGTTGAGGTCTTTGATTCTTTCCTTCCAACAGTCCAAAGAAATAACGTGCAGATCCCCTTTGTTGTTTAGCCAGTCTATGACTATTCTTGAGTCTTCAAAAACTTGTATTTTTGTGATGTATAGTAGAGATGCTAGGGTTAAAGTTGTCCAAACCTCCAAAATTTATGCCCTAGTGTTTGAACCTGGCCCATAATTTAAAGTCCATTTGTATGTTGAATGATCATTTATCCTTAACACCCATCCAACACCACTTTGATGACCATTTCGTTGAGTTGTTCCATCGAACGAGCCAATTTTCATGTAGTATTTGGGTAGGGTCTTTGAGGATCTAATGGTTTGAAATTTCACCTTTTTATTATGACTGCCATCTCCTCCAAGAGATCTACAGACCACCGATTGAATAGAAGGACTTCCATTTTCGAAGATGACCTTGTTGCATTCTAACCATACATACTAGCTGATAAAGGCAGACAGAGAGGGATACATGAAATCCTGTTTATTCCATCTTTCAAAGCAATCTGTCATTGTGGTTCCTTCCCAAACATATGTGAGATTTATAGCTCTTTTGACCCTTGCCCACACTTCTTTAGTAAAATAGCATTTTACCATCAAGTGCTTGACAGTCTCCCATTTTTTTAGGAACAAATGGAAGATCTTGGGCCCAGTCCATCCTTTGTGTTGAAGATTATCCCAAGTAAGTATTTTATTTTCCACATCAAGCCAAATAAAGAGTTTTATTTTGAGGGCACAATCCCAAGTCCACAATTTCTTCCGCCAACCACCAATAGATTTTTGCCAAAGCTTTGAGGCTAAGGCACAATAGACATTTTTAACTGTTAAAATGACCAAATTGTCACTCCCGGTCCATTTCAACTCATCTGGTTTGTCTTGTAGTTGAACTCCAGAGCCAATCAGGGATCTTCAAAATGAATCCCATTTTGTAGCTTGATCTCCCACAAGACCAACCTCATCACTTTCTAACCAGGAGGAGAAAATCGTTCCCGGTCATAATGCTTTGCTAGCCTCGTAAAGATAGTATATGTTTCTTTGATTTAGTGAGGCTAAGAGATCTTGAGAAAAAAATGAGGCTTTACCCATGCCCATAATCAGGTCCTTGCCAATTAAAATCGAATGACCAAAACTAGGACTCCAACTTAACCAATGTATCACAAGATGTAAAGACTTAAGAAGATTTCTCCAGGTCTAAGAAGCTAGTGTCGTTTTTTTAGTAGTCAATCTAAGCCAAGTAGTCACCGAGCCATAGGGTGTTGAAATATTGTAACTGCAAAGAGTATTCTACTATTATTGATGTATTATTCATTAGATGAATCCCCTTTTGCGGATTGATCATGTCGAGTATTGTAAATGACCAAATCCCTTTTTGCGGATTGGTCAAACCCTAATTGTAATAGGCAGAATGAGAAATCGGCCCCCATATTAATTAAATGTGGTTATAACCACCCAGAATGAGAAGTCATCCCAGCTAGTGAAAAGAAACTTCCATTCACACCTGCTAGATTGTATAAATAAGAGAGGCTAGTGCCTCATTTGAACACACACTCACTTGTTCATCGGAGCACAAGTTTGGAGCTGCAGTTGGAGAAGAAAGAAGAGAGAGAGAGGCACATTCTTGGGAGAGGATTTTCTGTATTGTTTGAGTTATCTCTTGGCATTGTATTGGCTATCTTTATTAAGGAAGTTTTTGCTGGGTTTTCTCCCCCATGAGGGTTTCCCAGGATAAATGATGTGTCTCTTGTGATTTTGTATTTCTCAGTGATCCTATCTATGCTATGGTTATCTAGTAATTTGAAAAGAAACCTAATAATAGATTAAACCTTAACATGGTACCAGAGCTAAGCTGAAGAGAGAATCTTTCACAAGAAAAATAGAAAAATGTCATTGTTGTCGTACATGCAAATTAGGGATTTTTATTGAAGAAGAATTTCAGCCCCAAAACCATCTAGAAAAGTGTGCCCTTCCTCAAGGAACACTTTGGCATCCTCATCACAACTTTTCAGTGGCTAGATCTCCCGGAAAGTGAAACCCTAGTTTTCACAAAGTACCAGAAGTACCAGAAAACTAGAAGCACTAGTCCAGAAATGCACAGATCAAGTTTGGAGGGGTAAAAATTGGATTTTCTGAAATCTAAACACACCAGGCTACTCACCTCGGCCAAGCGCACCTCTTGGTAAGTTCAAAATTCAATTTTGAGCATTTTCATTTTTGGGTCATTTTCCTAGCTCCAGGTAAAAGATGTCTGCAAGCACTAAGCTTGTTGACAAGCTAGAAGGTGTGGAAAACTTCCGTGCCTGGAAGTATAGGATTTGACTCATTCTTGAAGAGAATGAACTAACAAGATTCATCAAAGAAGAGGTACCAGAACCCACCAATGTTGCAGATAAAGAAAAACACCTAAAGGACATAATTAGGGCTCAAAGAATCATCGCAGATTCTATCAAAGATCACTTGATTCCTCAAGCGTATTCAAAGAAGACTCCAAAATAAATGTTAGATGCCCTAACCAAATTATATGAAGGAAATAATATAAATCGAAAGATGAATCTAAGAACTCAACTCAAGAATACAAGGATGCAGAAAGGAGAAACGATCCAAGAATATTTCTCCAGAATATCAGAATTCAAAGAACAACTAGAAGCAATTGGAGATACTATAGATGAAGACGAACTCATAATGACGAGACTCAATGGTCTCACAAGAACTTGGGATGCATTCATCCAAACTATTTGTGCCAGAATGGAAAAACTAAAATTTGACAGTCTTTGGGAAGAATGTATTCAAGAATAATCAAGATTAGCTAACCGAGAAGCATTACTATCAAGAGATGAAGATCAATCCCTAGCTACTCATACTAAAGGAGGAAGAAATAAGTCTTACTTCCAAAAATAAACTCATAGAGAGTCTCACCCCCAAAACAAATTCATACATAAAGAATCTCAACCAAAGAGATTCCTGAAGAAAGGACAAAGAAAAGAAAGAGACTTCTCATCTTACCAATGCTATCATTGTGACAAGATGGGACATATTGTGAGACATTGTCTAGCTAGACGAGAAGAATACAAGAGAAAAAATAAGAGGCACCATGCCCATGCAGTTGAAGATGAAGAGCCACCCACGAAGATGATAAACGAACGAATTGAAGACTATGTCTTAATCTCGGCCCTCTTAGGATCAGTATCACCTAGAGAGGACACTTGGCTCATTGATAGTGGTGCTTCCAAGCACATGACAGGTCAAAGAGATATTCTCTCTTTCCTCTCAGAAAAGAAGTTTTCTCAGAAAGTTACACTTGGATATGATTATCAATACCCTATCAAGGGAGTAGGAGAATCAAACTACAAGATTAACTCAAGGATTCTAATGAAGATGAAGGATGTACTTTATGTACCAGGTTTGACAAAGAACCTACTCTCCATATCATATTTAGAAAATAAAGGCTTCAGAGTTGCCTTTATAGATGGAGAAGTTCTTATGTGGGCTAAAGGAAAAACCATGAAAGAAGCAATCATTATTGGAAAAGAAGAAGGTGGCTTGCATAAGCTAAAGGGTCACTCAGAAGAAGCCATGGCCCACGCCATTGAGAATCCATGTGAACTTTGGCATAGAAGATTAGCCCACATCAACTACAAGGCATTATCGTATGTATGCAAGGCAATCACAGGTCTACTAGAACTCAAGGTTGACCATGAAGGTGTGTACAATGGATGTGCAGAAGGGAAGAACATCAAGAACCCTTTTTCGAAGAGAGACAGCAAAGCAGAAGGAGTCTTCGAACTCATTCACTCAGATGTGTGTGGCCTAATGCCATCATCCTCCATCAATGGGTATGTATACTATGTAGCTTGTATTGATGATTATTCTCGTAAAACCTGTGTTTAATTTTTGAAATCAAAAGATGAAGTGTTCAGTAAATTCAAGGAATTCAAAGCCTTGATAGAGAATCTTTCTGAAAAAAAGATCAAGATACTCAGGTTAGATAATAGAGGAGAATACACCTCAAAAGATTTTGTAAACTATTTCAAAGATGTCGGGATCAAGAGGGAGCTCATCACTCCCTACAATCCTCAACAAAATGGTGTAGCAGAAAGAAAGAAGAGAACCATAATGGAAGTAGTGAAGACCATGATCCATGATCAAGATATTCCAATGTGCTTATGGGTAGAAGCAACAAGAACAATAGTATATGTACAAAACCAATTGTCCCATAGTGCACTTGGGTTCAAGACCCATGAAGAGATGTTCTCCAGAAAGAATCTAGAAGTAAGCCATCTCAAAATATTTGGCTGCACAGTATTTGTACATATTCCAAAAGAGAAGAGAAACAAGTTGGATCCTTCAGGAAATAAGGGAATATTTGTTGGACACTGTGAGGTCTCCAAGGCCTTCAGAGTTTATATACCAGGTCATCATCATATTGAGATCAACAGGGATGTGACCTTTGATGAAGATGCAACAATCAAGAAATCAAGATGATGCCAGCTTAATTGCTGTGATGATGTGCCAAATTAATTGTTGTGATGATGTGCCAGCTTAATTGTTGTGATGATGTGCCAGCCTCGTGTTGTGATGATGTGCTAGCTTCGTGCTGTGATGATGTGACCAGCCTCGCGCTGTGATGATGATGCATTAGTTTTATACTAATCCATGTCGATGCAGATGATGAAGTCATTCCAGATCTTTGTTGAGAATGACAATATTGATGATGAGAAAAACTTCCGATGATTTATAGATACGTCGGTCAGCATTCCAAGATGTTGTCCTCTCTCTCACCTGATACTATTGTAGAATACCCTTCTTGTTAAGGGGGAGTGTTGAAATATTGTAACTGAAAAGAGTATTCTATTATTATTGATGTATTATTCATTAGATCAATCCCCTTTTGCGAATTGATCATGTCGGGTATTGTAAATGACCAAATCCCCTTTTGCGGATTGGTCAAACCCTAATTGTAATAGGAAAAATGAGAAGTCGGCCCCCAGATTAATTAAAGGTGGTTATAACCACCTAGAATGAGAATTTGGCCCAACCAGTGAAAAGACACTTCCGTTCACACATGCCAGATTGTATATATAAGAGAGGCTAACGCCTCATTTGAACACACACTCACTTGTTCATTAGAGTGCAAGTTTGGAGCTGCAGTTGGAGAAGAAAGAAGAGAGAGAGAGGCACGTTCTTGGGAGAGGACTTTCTGTGGTGTTTGAGTTATCTCTTGGCATTGTATTGGCTATCTATACTAAGGAAGTCTTTTTGGGGTTTTCTCCCCCATGAGGGTTTCCCAGGATACATTATGTGTATCTTGTGATTGTGTATTTCTCAATGATCCTATCTATGCTATGGTTATCTAGTAATTTGAAAAGAAACCTAATAATAGCTTAAACCTTAACATAGGGGAGATATTTATCTTTGATAACCC
>JZKD02S2243104.1:13103-27413 GCA_000966675.3 Picea glauca
TTTATATTACATTGTATTCATGTTTTAACTCTTAAAAGGTCTTAAATATATATTTTTAATTATAAAATAGTGAAAAGGTATCAAAATATTTGAAGTAAAAAATTATTTCAACTTTCTCATACTTATTGAATTCATGTCCAAACGCTTAAAGACTTTAAAACTACTCTTCAAGGAGAAAACTCAAACTTTGTTAAAATGATAAGCCATCAAAATAAATAAATATTGTTAACAAAGTATTGATTCGTTCGTGAGTTGGATGGAGTATGAAGTCCTCTATAATTTCATCATTATGGTAATTTACTCCATTTAAATAGTTGTAAAAAGTAAATATCAAATTAGAATTTCGTAATTTACTTCATTTAAATTTAAATAGTTGTAAAAAACAAATATCAAAATTAGACTTTCATCATTGTGGTAATTTATTTCATTAATTTTTTTTTTTGTTTGTTTGTTAATTTGTGCGTAACCTGTTGGGTATGTGATTAACCTGTGGCTTGAGAAACCGCGACTCAGGGGCATCTAAGCCGTCAAAATCATCCGGGGATCGCACCCGGCCTAAGCCACACCAACCCTTAACATGGTTGGATTTTTTGTCCCCGCAGGTTTCGAACCGGTGACTATAACATCATGGAGTTGCTTAACAACACACTTCGTCACCGACTGTTCTACACCTCAGGGACTACTTCATTTAAATTTAAATAGTTGTAAAAAACAAATATTAAAATAGATATAAGCATTTATAAAGTTATTTTATGTTTTTATGTTTTTTTATTTTATTTTAATGTGTTTTTTAGTCTAATTCACATTCATAAAGTGGATTGACTTGATTAGCTTGTAAATCGTAGCCGCTAATCTATATGGATGTATGACATTACAAATTTTAGTCACTAAGGATAAATTTATTCACACATTCACACATGAATCATATGGATGTTGACAAGATCCATACAAAATTGTATGGAAATATTTTTATCCGCCATTTGATCATACAACCTTATAGATTCACAATTCCAATCACCAAATAGAAATTGAAGATGTACAAACCTATTCTTCAGTGAAATTTCTGATTTTTTTTCAATTTAGAGGATTTTGGAGTAGAATGAATTTGTTTTTGCTTGTATTGGAGTATATAGAATTTGTTTTTACCTGTATTGGAGTATATTGAATTTGTTTTTGCCTGTATTGCTACCCAGATTTGTAGATATGGAAGAATTGGTTGTTGATTTGCTTCTTTTCAGCAAATCTAAGGAGAAATTAATAGTTTTCTAAGTGTTTTACTACTATATGGGTAGATTGATCAGAAATATGTATTTTATGTGTGTTTTGCTACTAATTTTGAGTAGATTTATCATAAATTTGTGTGTTTTTCAGTAATATGTGGCTCCTATTGTTGTTTAGAGATAGTATCTAGGTGTTCTTACTCCGGGTTTGTAGATTGAGTAAGGGAAGAACATGTTTTTTTCATCGTTTTACTCTATTTTAGTGTCTATTTATGCATTTGTGACTTATACAAGTGGCCTATTTACCCAAAATCATGTTGGGAGGAAACCAAAGGTTCTCTAGCAAGTACTACAATACGTGGAAACAATGTATGTTGGCCATATTTGAGTACTTGTGCTTGGGTGCTATTCTCCTACGTAACGATACCTGACCGCAAGTTATGGTTAGAGACCAGGACAAGTTTAATGAGCAAGACAAAGAAGCAATAATGATGTTTAAGTTGCCTATGACAAATGAAATGCTCCTTAAGGTCCAGATAGGGAAAAAATTGGCAAATATTTACAAGCATTTGAACGAGTTGCACAAGACTTTGAACAAGGGTAGATCCTTCTTTGTAAAGAATATTTTGTTTTCAATCATGATGGATGAGAGTGCATTGTTACAGGAGCACTTACTTAAGATCAAAGATATCCGAGAAAAATTGTCCACCATTGGTTGAAAGATGGAATAAGAGGACATAGTGGTAATCACATTGAAAAGCTTACCACATGCTTAAGAGCACTTTATTGAGGCCCAGAACATAACCACAACAAATTTTAAACTAAATTTTGATGAGGTAGAACTGATGGAAGAAACAATCCAGTAGTAGTAGTGAGACAAAGGGATTATAATAGGCCTTTGCATCCAATGTCAAGGAAAATGGGAAAAAAGTAAAGGTCAAGGCAGTGGTGAAGATGCAACTAGGAGTGAGAAAAGCATCATATTTTACTACTATGGAAAGGTGGGCCATATGAAGAAGCACTGCAAAAAGGGGTTGGTMGATTAGAAAATGAATYAGGGAGGGCCTCAACAAAAGGCTCATGTTGCAAAGCATACAAAGAAGAAGGAATAATCCTTCTATGCATTCATGGCCAAGTGACCAATAGATCAAATTAGGTCATCAAATTGGTACAACGATTCAAGTCCATCACAACACTTCACAAATAGGAAAGATTAGTTCATGGAGCATACTAATTTTTACTCCAAGGACTCAATGATATTCGATGATGAGGAAGAGCACAAAGTAATTAGCAAAGGGAATGTGCAAATTTACTTTGGAGGGAAAATATTGGTTTTCCTTAATGTGTACTATGTGCTAGGCATGGAGGTTAATCTACTATCAATTAGTTAGATTAAGATACACTGCCCTGAATAATGTCAAATTTAACAATCACAAATACCACATAGTTGACAAAGAGACCAAGAAAACTATTTCTCTTTCTGTGGAGGATCATATTCAAATTGTTTGACATTGAACATGTCAGGGAGCATACATTGGCAGCCAAGAGTGAATCAAATATCAATATTTTTTGGCATATGTGGTATGGGCATCTTAACTTGACATACCTTCTCATTTAGGTCAAGAGAATTTGGTAGATGGACTTCTTGACATCCAACAACAAATTTAAGGTGTATGCATAGCTTAGTAGGTAGGGAAGCAACACCAAGCACTATTTGAGAAGGACATGCTTGGAGAGCACATAGATACCTTCAACTAGTTCATGAAAATGTTTATGGACCATTGAACACGATATTAGTCACCAATGCCAATTATTTTCTTCTGTTTGTTGATGACTATAGTAAAAAAATGTGGGTATACTCTTTGAAATTAAAATGTGAGGTGTTTAATGAGTTTCAAAATTTTAAAGCATTAATAGAAAAAGAGTTAGGGTGTCACATTATTTCTCTTAGGTCTGACAATGGCGATGAATTATATTCAAAATAATTCAATAATTTTTTGTTAAACATGGAATCAAAAGATAGCTCACTACACCCTACACTCCATAGCATAATGGATTGGTTGAGAGGAAAAACAATACTATCACATAGATTGATTGGTGTATGGTGAATAACAAGTGTGTTCCCAACGAGATTTTAAATTAGGCAATATTCATAGTAGTATACCTACTAAATACTATCATAGAGATGGATTGGTGAAAAAAAATACTATCACGTAGATGGATTGGTGTGGTGAAAAAAAAGTGTGTTCCCAACTTGTTTTTAAATTAGGCGATATTCATAGTAGTATGCCTACTAAATAGATCTCCAATGATGGCGATGAAGTAGAAGACCCCAGAGGAAGCATTGTCTAGGAGGAACCCCAAAGTCAATCATCATCGTTGGTTCTATTGCTTATGCCTATATTCCAAATGAGAAGAGAACCAAGTTAGACCTCTTCAACTTAGTGTCCATCTTCTCCAAAAAAGTAGTCCAAAATGCATTGATAAATCTGGTATCCCTATTTGAGATGATGCTCCTTGGTATACCAAAGTGCACCTAGACCTGTTCAAAGAACCTTTTTTCTACTTCTTTTCTATTGATGGTCTTTTTACAAGACATGAGAATGCACATTTTGATGAACCTGTCAGCTACCACAAATAGATAGTCATGTTCCTTCTTGGTTGTTGGTAAACATACCACAATATCCATGGTAATACTTTCCCAAGTTCAAGTGGGTACAGGTAAGGGGTGGTATATAACTTGCTTCATGTTACCAGGCTTGCTGGTACAACAAATTATACATCCCCTAATATATCATGCCGCATATTCTTGCATTGTGGGCCAGTACACATACCTCTATAGGTTGGAAACTATATTCCCAACACCAAAATGTCCTACAACCTTGGAGGTATGAGCCTCTATGATAAGATGCAATTGTTCACCTTTAGGAACACAAAAATTTTCGAGCTTGTAGAGTAGACCATTCTGGAAATGATATTCTTCTTTGTTGTCACCTTCTATATTAATTTGGCCCTGCAACTACTGAAAAACCTCCTTGAAGTCCTTGTATGCCTCTCTATATGAATAATGGGTAAAAGGATCCATGTGCATCATAGTTACCAAAGCTATAATATTGGATGTGGGTGGTCATGAAAGCATGTATTCCAACTTATTTGTGCTACCCTTCTTATACTTTATGACCAAATAAAATTGTCGTAAAAACCCCATCCACTTGTAATGCCTAGTTTTTTGTAGCTTACTCTGGGCTTTCAAATACTGTAGTGGTTGGTGATCTGTGTGCATGATGTTATCCTTTCCCATCAGATAGTGCTTCTACTTTTTGATAGCTTACCAAGGCATATATCTCCTTGTCATAGGTAGGGTAGTTGAGAACCACCCCATGGAATACTTCAGAATGGTAGTAGATGAGCCTTCATCCCTGCATCAATATTGATCCCATGGCATACCCACTTGCATCCGTCTCTTCTTCAAAGGGCTTCTACAAGTTTGGTAGTGTGAGAATTGGTGCTTGAATGATCTTTCTTTTCATCTCATCAAATCCCTTATGTTGATTCTTCCCCCATTGGAAACTCTTACCACCAGAATTTATGGCGTGGAGTGGTGCAACTACTGCTGAAAATGAAGCTATGAACTTCCACAAATATTGTGTTGACCCCAAAAAACTCCTAACTTTAGTGAAATTTGTAGGAACTGGCCATTTCATGATAGCCTCCATCTTCGTGGGATCTATCTTGAGCTCCCCTCCACCGTTCATGTTTAGCAAACTCACATTTCTTGAGTGTTGAGAATGTAGCAAGGAAGGTCCTCCACACATTGCAACATCATAGCATGGTGGGGGACAATGAAACATTAGTCAAGTGATTAATTAAATTGTTGATGTATTATATTCTTTAGTTGACTTTATTGAGCACCTTTTCTAAGGTTAAAGTAAAAAATAATTTAAATTGTGGTATTTTAATCTTGACCATTGATATCATCATGAGGGAGAGAGTTAATATCATCCATCAATCATTTTGAGATTAGGTTTCACTTTCTTAATGAAGTATAAGGGAAGATCAACTTGGATAAAGGGGCACACTTGAACATTGAGGAGATCGATTTTCAGAGAAATCGATTGAGGGTTTATGAGAGAGGATTTGCAGGGAGATAGAGGATTACTCTTCACAACGATTGGAACACATATTCAACATTGCAGAGGTCATATCCTACAGATCTGAGAGTCGTCGTACTAAGTGACACAGTACCCACACATTCAGTTGTACGATTACGTAGAGGCTCATGCAGGGCTATCTTCTGGCACGATTTGGTTCAGGGGGATTTGCAGAAGGGTCATACTTATGTTGAGGAGGTGACACATTGAGGTTTTCCTTGGTATTATGGATGGGCCGATTTTATTGTAAGATATCTCTATATTTTACTGCTGAATAATAAAAATATCCAAATCTGTTGCACTGGTTTTCCCTCCGGGGTTTTTCTAGGGACAATTGTCAAAAAATACTTGTGTACATGTGATGTGATTGTTGTTATATTTTACTATTAAGTTCTTGGATATTATTTTGTGTTGTGCATTATTTATTTGTGGAAGAAAACATGGAATTGTCAGTTAAAAGTAAAATTAATTGGTTTAGTGAACTGGGTTTAGAGAAAATTCACATGGTATCGGAGCGAGACTATTAAATAAGCAATACCACAGTTGGATCTATTGAGATATAGTGGATAATGATGATCTTACACACATATCAAAGAATTCATACATATTTTGCAATGCTAGGGTTTAAGCCGTGAGTTTGAGGGTTAAGGATTTTTGTTGGATTTATGGGCTAACCAAGGTTCTACCTTAGTTCTCCAACAAAACCCTTTTCACCATCGGCTCTGCTGGTAAACCAGAAGGCTACACCATGCATAAAGTGCACAACACAATCTCACCCGAGATGGCTTATGGGTGATTGCAGGACGTGGATGTCTGCAGTCATGGAAGGGATTGAGGATGTTCTTTTTACTACTGCTCTATTTTAACATGCATTCTACCATAACATTCATCAGATCTACCATTTTACTCATTCAATATCAACTATCCTGCATACTCATTGTAATGTGTGTTGTAAATAAACCCTAATAGATGCATTCATCTTACCATTCATTCATTCATTATAAATAATATAAAAGAACACATCACACATAAAGACACCATTTTTACCATGGTTCAACGGGCCCCTGGGCTATGTCCACAAAGATCTTATGCTTATTTCTTATTCTTCATCAAAATAACGTTGTGTACATTACATCATATGGTTCAAGAATGGTGCATGTGAGGATGACCAACGTCACACCAAGCTCCACGACTTGCGACCTGACCCTCAATTACATCTGAAAAATGACTCCATTAGCTCCTCAACTATACGTCCAAAAAACTGATCATACCAAAGAATCACGACTCAAAAGGGTTCTCCAGAAATAAGTTCTTCTCTCTAAAAAAAGGACACCTCAGTCTACCTCATACATCTTCTATTTATACTATAAAATGGGTAAAACCCCTTGCATTATGACTCAAAAACCCTAACCCTAAGTGGACTCCACTTTTCCACTTTCTAACTTCCTTATGCGTGATTGGTATTCAATCCAACCATTCCTTGCCTTGATCTTCCTTCTTTTTTGGTGCACTGCTTCCTTTTCTCTTTGTCGCACTGGTCTTTCTTCTTTTTTGGCGTGTGATGTTTCCTTTGTTTCGTTCTTCCTCGCTTACTGCATTTCAATCCCAAAATTTTCTGCTCCAACAATCATCTACAAGGGGCTCATAATGACCCCACCTAGAAAGAGAGAATGACTATGGTGTTGGATGTTAATGATGTCTTTGAGCATACACCAGACAATGCAACTGCTCCTAAAAATGCAACACAATTAGCCATTTGGAAGAAGGGTGAGGCCAAGGCAAAGAGCCTAATTCTTCATGGGATTATAGATCACGTGATCCCACATCTCTCACAAAAGAATACCGCAAAGGATATGTGGAAATCCTTGGGTGACCTCTATGAGACAAAGAATGAGAACATGGTAATGGAATTGCGTGAGAGACTACACAACTCCAAGATGGCCAAGGGAGAGGGTGTGGTTCGATACCTTACTAGATTGACACAGATTAGATATGAACTTGCTGTAGTAGGTGAGAAGACAGAGGATGATGAGCTAGTGTGTGTAGCACTAAATGGCTTTACGAAGTCATAGGACGTTTTTGTCTGTGGAGTTGTAGCTCGGGAGAAGCTCCCTAAATGGTAACGCTTATGGGGTGATTTTGTGCAGGAAGAGATCAGACTTGGTTAGTCTAGCAGATATTCATCTTCACCACATATTTTGGATGAAGAAGGCTTGGCTCTTGCAAGCAAAGGAAAGGGAAAGAAGAAGAAGAATTTGAACAAGGGTAGATCCTTCTTCGTAAAGAATATTTTGTTTTCAATCATGATGGATGAGAGTGAATTGTTACGGGAGCACTTACTTATAATCAAAGATATCTGAGAACAATTATTCGCCATTGGTTGAAAGATGGAATAAGAGGACATAGTGGTAATCACATTGAAAAGCTTACCACATGCTTAAGAGCACTTTATTGAGACCCCGAACATAACCACAACAAATTTTAATCTAAATTTTGATGAGGTAGAACTGATGGAAGAAACAATCCAATAGTAGAAGTGAGACAAATGGATTATAATAGGCCTTTGCATCCAATGTCAAGGAAAATGGGAAAAAAATAAAGGTCAAGGCAGTGGTGAAGATGCAACCAGGAGTGAGAAAATCATCAT
The DNA here is from genome assembly GCA_000966675.3 of Picea glauca. Taxonomy (NCBI): domain Eukaryota; kingdom Viridiplantae; phylum Streptophyta; class Pinopsida; order Pinales; family Pinaceae; genus Picea; species Picea glauca. The sequence continues at coordinate 21,122 of JZKD02S2243104.1, forward strand.
ATTTTACTACTATGGAAAGGTGGGCCATATGAAGAAGCACTGCAAAAAGGGGTTGGTCGATTAGAAAATGAATCAGGGAGGGCCTCAACAAAAGGCTCATGTTCCAAAGCATACAAAGAAGACGGAATAATCCTTCTATGCATTCATGGCCAAGTGACCAATAGATCAAATTAGGTCATCAAATTGGTACACCAATTCAAGTCCATCACAACACTTCACAAATATGAAAGATTGGTTCATGGAGTATACTAATGTTTACTCCAAGGACTCAGTGATATTCGACGATGAGGAAGAGCACAAAGTAGTTAGCAAAGGGAATGTGAAAATTTTCTTTGGAGGGAAAATATTGGTTTTCGTTAATGTGTACTATGTGCTAGGCATGGAGGTTAATCTACTATCAATTAGTTAGATTAAGATACACTTCCCTGAATAATGTCAACTTTAACAATCACAAATACCACATAGTTGACAAAGAGACCAAGAAAACTATTGCTCTTTCTGTGGAGGATCATATTCAAATTGTTTGACATTGAACATGNTGAAAGCATGTATTCCAACTTATTTGTGCTACCCTTCTTATACTTTATGACCAAATAAAATTGTCGTAAAAACCCCATCCACTTGTAATGCCTAGTTTTTTGTAGCTTACTCTGGGCTTTCAAATACTGTAGTGGTTGGTGATCTGTGTGCATGATGTTATCCTTTCCCATCAGATAGTGCTTCTACTTTTTGATAGCTTACCAAGGCATATATCTCCTTGTCATAGGTAGGGTAGTTGAGAACCACCCCATGGAATACTTCAGAATGGTAGTAGATGAGCCTTCATCCCTGCATCAATATTGATCCCATGGCATACCCACTTGCATCCGTCTCTTCTTCAAAGGGCTTCTACAAGTTTGGTAGTGTGAGAATTGGTGCTTGAATGATCTTTCTTTTCATCTCATCAAATCCCTTATGTTGATTCTTCCCCCATTGGAAACTCTTACCACCAGAATTTATGGCGTGGAGTGGTGCAACTACTGCTGAAAATGAAGCTATGAACTTCCACAAATATTGTGTTGACCCCAAAAAACTCCTAACTTTAGTGAAATTTGTAGGAACTGGCCATTTCATGATAGCCTCCATCTTCGTGGGATCTATCTTGAGCTCCCCTCCACCGTTCATGTTTAGCAAACTCACATTTCTTGAGTGTTGAGAATGTAGCAAGGAAGGTCCTCCACACATTGCAACATCATAGCATGGTGGGGGACAATGAAACATTAGTCAAGTGATTAATTAAATTGTTGATGTATTATATTCTTTAGTTGACTTTATTGAGCACCTTTTCTAAGGTTAAAGTAAAAAATAATTTAAATTGTGGTATTTTAATCTTGACCATTGATATCATCATGAGGGAGAGAGTTAATATCATCCATCAATCATTTTGAGATTAGGTTTCACTTTCTTAATGAAGTATAAGGGAAGATCAACTTGGATAAAGGGGCACACTTGAACATTGAGGAGATCGATTTTCAGAGAAATCGATTGAGGGTTTATGAGAGAGGATTTGCAGGGAGATAGAGGATTACTCTTCACAACGATTGGAACACATATTCAACATTGCAGAGGTCATATCCTACAGATCTGAGAGTCGTCGTACTAAGTGACACAGTACCCACACATTCAGTTGTACGATTACGTAGAGGCTCATGCAGGGCTATCTTCTGGCACGATTTGGTTCAGGGGGATTTGCAGAAGGGTCATACTTATGTTGAGGAGGTGACACATTGAGGTTTTCCTTGGTATTATGGATGGGCCGATTTTATTGTAAGATATCTCTATATTTTACTGCTGAATAATAAAAATATCCAAATCTGTTGCACTGGTTTTCCCTCCGGGGTTTTTCTAGGGACAATTGTCAAAAAATACTTGTGTACATGTGATGTGATTGTTGTTATATTTTACTATTAAGTTCTTGGATATTATTTTGTGTTGTGCATTATTTATTTGTGGAAGAAAACATGGAATTGTCAGTTAAAAGTAAAATTAATTGGTTTAGTGAACTGGGTTTAGAGAAAATTCACATGGTATCGGAGCGAGACTATTAAATAAGCAATACCACAGTTGGATCTATTGAGATATAGTGGATAATGATGATCTTACACACATATCAAAGAATTCATACATATTTTGCAATGCTAGGGTTTAAGCCGTGAGTTTGAGGGTTAAGGATTTTTGTTGGATTTATGGGCTAACCAAGGTTCTACCTTAGTTCTCCAACAAAACCCTTTTCACCATCGGCTCTGCTGGTAAACCAGAAGGCTACACCATGCATAAAGTGCACAACACAATCTCACCCGAGATGGCTTATGGGTGATTGCAGGACGTGGATGTCTGCAGTCATGGAAGGGATTGAGGATGTTCTTTTTACTACTGCTCTATTTTAACATGCATTCTACCATAACATTCATCAGATCTACCATTTTACTCATTCAATATCAACTATCCTGCATACTCATTGTAATGTGTGTTGTAAATAAACCCTAATAGATGCATTCATCTTACCATTCATTCATTCATTATAAATAATATAAAAGAACACATCACACATAAAGACACCATTTTTACCATGGTTCAACGGGCCCCTGGGCTATGTCCACAAAGATCTTATGCTTATTTCTTATTCTTCATCAAAATAACGTTGTGTACATTACATCATATGGTTCAAGAATGGTGCATGTGAGGATGACCAACGTCACACCAAGCTCCACGACTTGCGACCTGACCCTCAATTACATCTGAAAAATGACTCCATTAGCTCCTCAACTATACGTCCAAAAAACTGATCATACCAAAGAATCACGACTCAAAAGGGTTCTCCAGAAATAAGTTCTTCTCTCTAAAAAAAGGACACCTCAGTCTACCTCATACATCTTCTATTTATACTATAAAATGGGTAAAACCCCTTGCATTATGACTCAAAAACCCTAACCCTAAGTGGACTCCACTTTTCCACTTTCTAACTTCCTTATGCGTGATTGGTATTCAATCCAACCATTCCTTGCCTTGATCTTCCTTCTTTTTTGGTGCACTGCTTCCTTTTCTCTTTGTCGCACTGGTCTTTCTTCTTTTTTGGCGTGTGATGTTTCCTTTGTTTCGTTCTTCCTCGCTTACTGCATTTCAATCCCAAAATTTTCTGCTCCAACAATCATCTACAAGGGGCTCATAATGACCCCACCTAGAAAGAGAGAATGACTATGGTGTTGGATGTTAATGATGTCTTTGAGCATACACCAGACAATGCAACTGCTCCTAAAAATGCAACACAATTAGCCATTTGGAAGAAGGGTGAGGCCAAGGCAAAGAGCCTAATTCTTCATGGGATTATAGATCACGTGATCCCACATCTCTCACAAAAGAATACCGCAAAGGATATGTGGAAATCCTTGGGTGACCTCTATGAGACAAAGAATGAGAACATGGTAATGGAATTGCGTGAGAGACTACACAACTCCAAGATGGCCAAGGGAGAGGGTGTGGTTCGATACCTTACTAGATTGACACAGATTAGATATGAACTTGCTGTAGTAGGTGAGAAGACAGAGGATGATGAGCTAGTGTGTGTAGCACTAAATGGCTTTACGAAGTCATAGGACGTTTTTGTCTGTGGAGTTGTAGCTCGGGAGAAGCTCCCTAAATGGTAACGCTTATGGGGTGATTTTGTGCAGGAAGAGATCAGACTTGGTTAGTCTAGCAGATATTCATCTTCACCACATATTTTGGATGAAGAAGGCTTGGCTCTTGCAAGCAAAGGAAAGGGAAAGAAGAAGAAGAATTTGAACAAGGGTAGATCCTTCTTCGTAAAGAATATTTTGTTTTCAATCATGATGGATGAGAGTGAATTGTTACAGGAGCACTTACTTATAATCAAAGATATCCGAGAACAATTATTTGCCATTGGTTGAAAGATGGAATAAGAGGACATAGTGGTAATCACATTGAAAATCTTACCACATGCTTAAGAGCACTTTATTGAGACCCCGAACATAACCACAACAAATTTTAATCTAAATTTTGATGAGGTAGAACTGATGGAAGAAACAATCCAATAGTAGCAATGAGACAAATGGATTATAATAGGCCTTTGCATCCGATGTCAAGGAAAATGGGAAAAAAATAAAGGTCAAGGCAGTGGTGAAGATGCAACCAAGAGTGAGAAAAGCATCATATTTTACTACTATGGAAAGGTGGGCCATATGAAGAAGCACTGCAAAAAGGGGTTGGTCGATTAGAAAATGAATCAGGGAGGGCCTCAACAAAAGGCTCATGTTGCAAAGCATACAAAGAAGATGGAATAATCCTTCTATGCATTCATGGCCAAGTGACCAATAGATCAAATTAGGTCATCAAATTGGTACACCAATTCAAGTCCATCGCAACACTTCACAAATATGAAAGATTGGTTCATGGAGTATACTAATGTTTACTCCAAGGACTCAATGATATTCGACGATGAGGAAGAGCACAAAGTAGTTAGCAAAGGGAATGTGCAAATTTTCTTTGGAGGGAAAATATTGGTTTTCGTTAATGTGTACTATGTGCTAGGCATGGAGGTTAATCTACTATCAATTAGTTAGATTAAGATACACTTCCATGAATAATGTCAACTTTAACAATCACAAATACCACATAGTTGACAAAGAGACCAAGAAAACTATTTCTCTTTCTGTGGAGGATCATATTCAAATTGTTTGACATTGAACATGTCAGGGAGCATACATTGGGAGCCAAGAGTAAATCAAACATCAATATACTTTGGCATATGTGGTATGGGCATCTTAACTTGACATACCCCTCTCATTTAGGTCAAGAGAATTTGGTAGATGGACTTCTTGACATCCAACAACAAATTTGGGGTGTATGCATAGCTTAGTAGGTAGGGAAGAAACACCAAGCACTATTTGAGAAGGACATGCTTGGAGATCACATAGATACCTTCAACTAGTTCATGCAAATGTTTATGGACCATTGAACACAGTATCAATCACCAATGCCAATTATTTTCTTCTGTTTGTTGATGACTATAGTAAAAAAATGTGGGTATACTCTTTGAAATTAAAATTTGAGGTGTTTAATGAGTTTCAAAAGTTTAAAGCATTAATAGAAAAAGAGTTAAGGTGTCACATTATTTCTCTTAGGTCTGACAATGGCGATGAATTATATTCAAAAGAATTCAATAATTTTTTGTTAAACATGGAATCAAAAGATAGCTCACTACACCCTACACTCCATAGCATAGTGGATTGGTTGAGAGGAAAAACAATACTATCACATAGATGGATTGGTATATGGTGAATAACAAGTGTGCTCCCAACGAGATTTCAAATTAGGGAATATTCATAGTAGTATACCTACTAATTACTATCACAGAGATGGATTGGTGAAAAAAAATACTTTCACATAGATGGATTGGTGTGGTGAAAAAAAAGTGTGTTCCCAACTTGTTTTTAAATTAGGCGATATTCATAGTAGTATGCCTACTAAATAGATCTCCAATGATGTTGATGAAGTAGAAGATCCCAGAGGAAGCATTGTCTAGGAGGAACCCCAAAGTCAATCATCATCATTGGTTCTATTGCTTATGCCTATATTCCAAATGAGAAGAGAACCAAGTTAGACCTCTTCAACTTAGTGTCCATCTTCTCCCACAATGTAGTCCAAAATGCACTGATAAATATGGTATCCCTATTTGAGATGATGCTCCTTGGTATACCAAAGTGCACCTAGACCTGTTCAAAGAACCTTTTTGCTACTTCTTTTCTGTTGATGGTCTTTTTACAAGGCATGAGAATGCACATTTTGATGAACCTGTCAGCTACCACAAATAGATAGTCATGTCCCTTCTTGGTTGTTGGTAAACATACCACAAAATCCATGGTAATACTTTCCCAAGTTCAAGTGGGTATAGGTAAGGGGTGGTATATAACTTGCTTCATGTTACCAGGCTTTCTGGTACAACAAATTATAGATCCCCTAATATATCATGCTGCATATTCTTGCATTGTGGGCCAGTACATACCTCTGTAGGTTGGAAACTATATTCCCAAAATCAAAATGTCCTACAACCTTGGAGGTATGAGCCTCTATGATAAGATGCAATTGTTCACCTTTAGGAACACAAAAATTTTCAAGCTTGTAGAGTAGACCATTCTGGAAATGATATTCTTCTTTGTTGTCACCTTCTATATTAATTTGGCCCTGCAACTGCTGAAACACCTCCTTGAAGTCCTTGTATGCCTCTCTATATGCATCA
>JZKD02S2243115.1:0-17050 GCA_000966675.3 Picea glauca
GTTATGATTTTCTTCTTTAGGAACAATCCATCGATTCATTGTTTGAAGCTGCTTAGGATAAATAGTTCAGGTTCATTAATAGGATTTGCTAATTGATAAAAATGAAAGAGTCATTTCTTAAGTAGATTAATCGTTAGGTAGATCACCTCCTTAGTTAAACCATACTTCCATTAACTTTTCTGCCTTGGCATATACAGTGCTACAAATCTAAGTTTACTTACCCCGGGTTGACAATTTAATTGAGGGATTTAGTGCATATAGAACACCCATCAGTTATTCTGTGTAATATTTTTATTTTCTTCTATTATAATAGATCCGGTAACTTACAAGTGGTATTAAAGCACTTTCCTTGGCTAGAATTTTGCATTAAATATTTTTCAGGGTAGAGACGTATTATGACATCTTAAAACTACAAAGACCTATCATTCAACACATAAATATGTGGTCGGGGAAGAATAAATGCAGGAAATACAATAGGTACTTAAGCGCACATTGTTTCCCATGCTTGTAATCCCTGTTGGTACCCCTTCGAGTGGTAGTGCATCAGACAACACCTGTATATGGATTAGCCTAAGTATCCTGAAACCCTCCATAGATCAACTAATCATCCACCTGAATGATATATTTCCACTTAGAACAACACTCGAGAAGATACTCTTTAGTACCTAGGTAATTGGGTAGTACAGCTAAGGTTACGGTCTATCCTCCTTAGTTGGTGTCCTAAGATATTGGACTGAGTACTATTGTTCAACCCCGCACGTATATTAGAGAGCTATAGCACAGGGAAAACCCTTGTCTATAGAAACCCTAAACACCCTAACCCTTGGGACGGAAACAAAGAAAAAAAGGAATAGACAATATCTATTATTGTGTAGTGTTGCCTTCTGCATTTGGGTTGCAAAACTCCTACACATTTCTTCCTGTTAAGAATTTGGCCAATATTATTCAGATCGGAGTATAACTCTGTAGGAGTAAAACAAGTGTTGTGCTACCGTCGGCACCCTTATTCAGAACCTATCCCATTGGATTCCTATACTCTCCTTGATCATAGTAGTACCTTCCATTTTTAATCCTTTTTTTCAGTGGATTTGGCCCCTTTCTCGGTGCCCTTATTTTCCACCTATCCCATTGTATTCCCCTTTTCACCTTGATTGTCGTGGTACCTATCACGTATAATTCATCCTTTTATGTGGTCCCACCCACCCATTTACACTTGTAGGAACCCCTCATATCCAAATGTCCACCACTCGCAACCAAGACCTGTAAGATTCCATCACTCAGACCAAGGATTCCATCCAACAAGTGATTGTTGGTATTGATTCCACCAATTCTCGCATTACAAAATTTGAGACACAGTCCAACAAAAAATTGATGCCATGGATGCCAAATTCATGGGAGAATTTTCTACCCTCCAGTTTGTTGTCAACCAGTTGTTGAACCGCCCCCAGGGCCCTTCCACCTTGGAACAATATTCCACCTTAGATGGTGTTGATTCCTCCCATTATATGATCTTTCAATCCAACTCCTTTCATCGTGACCCCCGTCTTCCCCAAGTTTAGGTCAAAAAATTTGATGTTTCTGACCCCACATGATGGGTCACTCATATGGAGCATTATTTATCTTTCGATGGAATTACTGATGAGTTGGAAAAACTTTGTTATGTCGTTCTCTATCTGGATCCTGAATGTTGGAAATGGTGGAAATGGAATAAGAATGCACGCTAGGGGTATGGGTGTGGACCCAATTTTTTGTTGAGATATATGAATGTTTTGGCACTGAAACCCAATATTTAAGTCATTTGATCAAGTTGAAATAGTTAGGCACAGTGGAAGACTTTATAACTTCCTTTGATAATTTGTCCTTCAAAATGGAGGGGATGAAAGATGTGTTATTCCAGGAATGCTTTATCAGTGTCTTGAAGATGAAATCCAAGCCCAAGTTGATCCAAATTTTATGAGAAGAATGAATTAACTACAGATTATTAACAGGTTCTTAACACAAAATAACAGAGATACAGTAAAATTGGTTTTCTCTTTAATAAGGAAATAAGTTGAAACTGTAAAATGCAGCAGAAACAGGCTTGTTGGAATGGTGGCAGCTTATCTCTGAGAAGAGATGTGACGGTTGTGCTCATTCACAAGAAGATGATTACAATGAGGCTCTGAAGGCCTTTTTACAATTTACATGAATGCCAAAAACCCTAGACATCCAAAAACCTAACCCTGGGAGATGAAGCGCCAAAAGTCATGTGGGCCCCATTTGGGTAAGTTAGTACATCAACTTCTCGGGGTCGTAACTTTTGCATATGATCTTTGTTTTAGGTGTACGATAGCCCATTGGAAAGGTATCATCGAGGAGATTCATTTTGGGGGCTCACTCATGCCTTTATTTATCATTGAGAAGATCGATATCGAAAAACCTTCATTTAGGCCCTCAAAATAGCCTCGGAAGTTAAAGCTGCTAAAAATAGTAAATTGCCAAAATTGCCAGAAAACTATTTTGAGCCAGTTGGAAAAGGTGGGTGGCCACTGATATCCACCTAGATAAATCCTCCCTCCTTAGGAAGAAATGTTCTCCATTGTGTTGAGTTCCCCCATCAGATGAGGAAATTTCTGTTGAATTTGGCCCCGGGTGAGCCACTTGCCTTAGTGTAGGAGCTGCCCTGCTTTAATGACTCAATAAAGATGAATCCTTTGTTGTCAAGTTCCCTTTATCTATGTTCCCATAATATGATCATTGGATGCCTATTGTATGCATTCATGATTGAGCTCTGTTGGTTTCAGTTGTTCTGCAACCTCTGAGATGTCCAATATTGGTGGGAAATAAGGGCGAAGGAGATCCACATTGAACACCGGGTGCAGGACAAGGAAAGGAGGAATGTTGAGCTCAAAAGAATTATCCACCATGGCCTTGGTGATGGTGTATGGCCCATAAAAGAGTGGGAGAATCTTTCGATGGGGTCCTTTAAGGCGTTCTTTCTGCAAGTGCAACCAAACTTTGTCACCCACCTAAAACTTATGTGGCAACCGATGTTGATCATGGCTCTGCTTGTACTTGTCATTGGAATTCTTTAGGATATCATGTACCTATTGGCAGATGTGTTGGGTCTGCTCAATGAACCGAGTGGATTTTTTAGCTTCAGTTAGAGCAGGATATGAGTCGGTCGAGGTGACCGCAAGGGGAAGTGCAACATCTATGGAACCCAATGGTTGGAATCCCAACCCCACCTGAAAGGGGTTGTGGCCAGTTGAGATATGCAGGGCTCAGTTGTAGCTATGTTGGAAATAGGAAAGGATCTCATCCCATGTGTGAGGGTGATTTGAATTATACATGCAAAGGATATGCACAATCATTTGATTTACGACCTTGGTTTGGCCATCTGTCTGGGGGTGGAAGGTCATGGATTTGGTGAGCTTGGTATCCAGCAGTGACCAGAGGCTCAACCAGAATGTGTTGAGAAATTGACTGTCCTGATCTGAGACAATGGTTTGTGGGATTCCAAAATCTACCCAGACTCATTCAAATAAGAACTTGGCAGTGGCCTCTGTTGTGATGTTCTTCTTGTAGGCAACCAGAATCGCCATCTTAGAAAAGCGATCAACAACCACAAAAACACAGTCATTTCCCCGCTTGGTGGATGGGAGGCCCAACATATAGTCCATTGAGATGGATTCCCATGGCATATCAGGAGTAGGAAGAGGGGCGTACAGACCCTATTTCTTAGTGGTCGGTTTGGCAATAGTGTAGGCAGTGCAGGACCTGATATACTTGTTGACCTTTTGTCGAAGCTTTGGCTAGTATAAATGTTTATGTAGCATCACCACTGTATTTTCGAGGCCAAAGTGTCCTAATAGCCGACTATAGTGGGCTTCCCAAATCAGCTTTGCTCTCTAGCTTGATGTCTGAACACAAATATGGCCCATATGACACAACAACCCATCATGAAGATGGAAATTATCAACAACTGCGTTTACACCCAACATTTGGTAGGTGGTGGTGATGTCTAAGTCTGTCTCATAGAGTTGGGGCCATCCAGAGTTCTCATGGCCGCAAGAGTCTAGCACCGTGGTGAGTGTCACGACTGGAGGTTTGTTGAGGCAATCAACGACACAAATGGTACTTCATGTTTTATACTTGATGTTGAGGTGGAATTGCTGCAAGTATGTGGACCACTTTTGATGGCAGTCATTCTACAATTTTCCTTATGTCTAGATGAACTACAATGGATTATGATTAGTGTGGATGACTGTCTCCTTCCCAAGAATATAATGTCTCCACTGGCGGCAGGATTGCACAATGGAGTACATTTTTTTATTGTAAGTAGGATACTTACAGACAACATCTAATAGTGTATCACTATGATAGGCCATGGGGTGGTTGTGTTGAGTGAGAATGTTGCCCACAACATAGTATGAAGCATCTATCTCGATCTCAAAGTGTTGTTATAGGTCTGGTAGTGAAAGTACTGGAGATGAGCACAAGGGTTGATTCAAATCATCGAACACTTGTTGTTGGGATTGGACCCACGCAAATTTTTCCTTACCACCACCCCTGGTTATTTGGCTGAGGGCCCATGCAATATGGGAGAATCCCAACACGAACCTACGGTAGAAATTGGCAAGGCCCAAGAAGCTCTGAACCTCAGTGAGTGTAGTTGGGGATGGCCAGTCACAGATGACTTGGATCTTGGTTGGATCCACATGTACACCATGCTAATCAACAATGTAGCCCAAGTAATGGACCCTATCCATGCTAAAGGAGAATTTTTCGAAGTTGGCATATAGCTTATACTGTCGCAGGGTGTGCAGAACCTGTTGAATATGATGCAAGTGTTCGGCCCAAGTCTTGTTGTAAATGAGAATGTCATCTAGATACACCACTACAAAAGTATTGGTGAATGGTCGCAGGATATTGTCCATCATCCTCATGAAAGTGGCTGGAGCATTTTTCAAACCAAAGGGCATGACCAAACATTCAAAAAGGCCTTCCTTTGACTTGAAGGCAGTCTTCCATACATCTATCTGTTCTATCGGGACCTGGTGGTAGCCATACTTTAGATCAATCTTACTAAAGTATTTGGCCCCCATTATTTGATCAAGGAGGTCATTGATTCAGGGAATCGGGTATCGGTTTATGACTGTGATTTTATTCAGAGCTTGATAATCAATGCAGAGTCACCAGGTTCCATCTTTCTTCTGTACCAACATGATTGGGCTCTTGCAAGGTGATGATATGGGATGGATGTGCCCCTTGTGGAGAATTTATTGGATCTATCACTTGATCTCCTCATTATCTAACATAGAGCGATGATAGACTGACCCATTGGGTAGCGGTGCATCAGGGTTCAGATCAATGGGGTGCTTGACCTGGCAGTGCAGAGGTACCCCAGTAGGTGAGGAGAAGATATCTGAGTATTCTTCAATGAACTTATCTACTTGCTTATGTTGTGTGGAGAGGTCGTCCAAAAAGACCCTGGATGTGGTTGTGATCTTTCACTTATTCTGAGAGCAAATCATGAAGAAGACAAACTTCCCCATCTGAGAGATGACCTTCCTGTATTGCTTAGCAAATATCAAGGAAATAGCACTAGGTGGGACTGCCTCAGGTATCCTGTACAATTTCCTGTTCAAAGTAATAATAACACTATGAGGCCTAGACTCATATACAACATGACGTTTCCATAAATAAGGTTGGCCCAAAGGAACATGACAAACTTTGAGAGGATCAACATCACACAATACCTCGTCTTTGAAGGGCTTGATGTTGTACGACAATCAACACTGTTGGATGACGTGGAGATCACTTCCTTGGCGGAGCCATCCAATGGTGTAGGTTTGTGGGTGTGGCATTGTCAATAGAGCCAGATGCTTGATGACCTATGCTGAGATGAGGTTCTTTTGGCTACTAGGATCAATGATGAAGTACAGCGGGGTGCCTTTTACTCACATCTGTGAATGGAAGAGGCACTCTCCTTCTTCTAGCTCGTATGGTTCACCAGGCTGGAGCTTGGTGGTAGCAACGGTGGCACTAGGTTCCGCATCAATGATCTGTCTTCCCCTTTCTAGTTCAAGCTCAGAGTCATAACCCGCATCTAATTCAGAGGCTTTCACTTAGGCCACCAATGACGTCTTTGAGCGGAAGTCAACAATTTTATGCCAAGGGATCTTATGGAAGTTGCATCACTTCCCGATATCTTTCTTTGTCTTTCTAGTGTCCTTCTTTTCTTGTGGCTTGGACTAGTTGTCATGATATTGTCCATCTTTTCTCTATCCTTTGTTCTATGGGTTGGGTCTTCCCTTTCCTGGATTTTGTTGTGAGGGGTTCCCAGGCCCAAATTGTCGTGTCTTTTGTTTGAGCTTCTACTCGATTTTGATGGCATATTTGTAGGTCATGCCCAAGGATGAGATGTCCATAAATTACATTTCGGTCTAGATGTATCTATGTAGAGAAACTCAATACTTGAGCACCTTATGTCACTCTGAATATTTGATACCCAGCTTGGTGCACAAGGTATGGAAGATATTTGTGAAATCTGGCACTACTTGGTCTCTTTCTTGCCACAGTGTGGTCCATTTAGTATACAAGTCATCATAACTTCTGACAGGGTAGTATTGTTCCTTAGTAACATCTCTAAAGGATTCCTAGGTGGTCATGACTATAAATAATGAGGGTTCCTCTATTTCCTTTTTCTCACAGAAAGTTTCCCACCAATCTTTGACATGAGGAACAGCTTTGAGGAGCGTAAAAGTAATCTTTTCTCTATTCGAAAAGTTATGAATAGAAAAATACCCTTCTAGTAGATTCAACCACTTGTCTACAACATCTGCATCTATCTAACCTTCAAATATAGTAATATCGAAATTTATTTGTACCTTGAAGGGGGTGGCGCCTCCGTTCGAAGAAGATGTTGCGTCGTTGTTGGTGGTCGTCGAAGGATTTGCGTGAAACTATCCATCATCTCATTCCTTTGTTGCATGAGGGCTTCCTCAATCAACATTTTAAAAGGATATCCTATCCCATCATCTTTCTTTTCTCCTTCCATGAGAGGTCTCTTGGGCATGAGAGATCTTTTTTCCTCAAGAGAAACAAGCTCGAGACCCAACTCTTTGTACTCCGACCTCGTTGGGGACATGCATTAAGATGACAAGGAGCAAACCGCTTTGATACCACTGATCCAGATTTTATGAGCATAATGGAATGACTACAGATTATTAACAAGTGCTTAACACAAAATAACAGAGATATAGTAAAATTGGTTTTCTATTCAATAAGGAAATAATTTGAAACTGTAAAATGCAGCGGAAACAAGCTTGTTGGAATGGTGGTGGCTTATCTCTGAGAAGATATGTGATGGTTGCACTCATTCACAAGAATATGATTACAATGAGGCTATAAAATCATTTTTACAATAAAAAAGAATGCCAAAAACCATAGACATCCAAAAACCTAACCCTGGTAGATGAAGCACCAAAAGTCATGTGGGCCCCGTTTGGGTAAGTTAGTACATCAACTTCCTAGGGTCGTAACTTTTGCATATGATCTCCATTTTAGGTGTATGATAGCCCGTTGGAAAGGTATCATCGAGGAGATTAATTTGGGGGGATCAATAATGTATTTATATATCATTGAGAATCTCTATCTTGAAAAACCTTCATTTAGGCCCTCAAAATAGCCTTGGAAGTTAAAACTGCTAAAAATAGTAAATTGCCAAAATTGCCAGAAAATTGTTTTGAGCCAGTTGGAAAAGGTGGGTGGCCATCGATATCTACCTAGATCACAAGTCCTCATGGATCACCCTAATACTTGGTTGGAAGCTACTAAATGTGCTAAAGAATCCCAACAATTTATTTTTCCCAGAACAAAAAACCCTATTTTCTTCCTCTCTCTCGACCCACAAATTCTAACCCCTCTGCCACTCCCCTCAAGGTACAAAAATTAACTCGGGCACATATGGTTGAGCACCAAATCAAGGGTCTTTGCTACAATTGTGATGAAAATATTTTCCTGGGCATAAGTGTAAGGAACAACAAAAAAATTATGGTCATTTCAGAGGATGTTGTTGAAGAAGAAGATGGTGTTTCCCCTATTGAAGAGATATCATCTCTTGATGCTACTCCTAAGACAGTTGAACCACTATAATTTGAACCATTTATTTCATTGCATTCCCTCATTGGCTTCTTTTCTCCCCAAACCCTCAAGCTCATTGACTATATAAAGCATCGAAAAGTCATCATTCTGGTTGAAAATATAAGCACCCATAATTTTATTCACCATTGCATTTCCCAAGAAACCAATTGTTATATTCATGTCGTCAATAATTTTCAAATCATGATAGCTAATGGTGGTTCCATGAAATGTGGTGGGTGTTGTGAAAATGTATGTCTTCAAATTGGATAGTACCACATGAAATATCATATGTTCTCCATTGACATGAGTAGTTGTGACATTGTGCTAGGTGTTGAATGGTTACGCAGTTTGGGCCCCATTCTCATGGATTTTAAGGAATTAACCATGCAATTAACCTAGGAGGGAAAATAGTATAAATTCCAAGNTGCTTAGGATAAATAGTTCAGGTTCATTAATAGGATTTGCTAATTGATAAAAATGAAAGAGTCATTTCTTAAGTAGATTAATCGTTAGGTAGATCACCTCCTTAGTTAAACCATACTTCCATTAACTTTTCTGCCTTGGCATATACAGTGCTACAAATCTAAGTTTACTTACCCCGGGTTGACAATTTAATTGAGGGATTTAGTGCATATAGAACACCCATCAGTTATTCTGTGTAATATTTTTATTTTCTTCTATTATAATAGATCCGGTAACTTACAAGTGGTATTAAAGCACTTTCCTTGGCTAGAATTTTGCATTAAATATTTTTCAGGGTAGAGACGTATTATGACATCTTAAAACTACAAAGACCTATCATTCAACACATAAATATGTGGTCGGGGAAGAATAAATGCAGGAAATACAATAGGTACTTAAGCGCACATTGTTTCCCATGCTTGTAATCCCTGTTGGTACCCCTTCGAGTGGTAGTGCATCAGACAACACCTGTATATGGATTAGCCTAAGTATCCTGAAACCCTCCATAGATCAACTAATCATCCACCTGAATGATATATTTCCACTTAGAACAACACTCGAGAAGATACTCTTTAGTACCTAGGTAATTGGGTAGTACAGCTAAGGTTACGGTCTATCCTCCTTAGTTGGTGTCCTAAGATATTGGACTGAGTACTATTGTTCAACCCCGCACGTATATTAGAGAGCTATAGCACAGGGAAAACCCTTGTCTATAGAAACCCTAAACACCCTAACCCTTGGGACGGAAACAAAGAAAAAAAGGAATAGACAATATCTATTATTGTGTAGTGTTGCCTTCTGCATTTGGGTTGCAAAACTCCTACACATTTCTTCCTGTTAAGAATTTGGCCAATATTATTCAGATCGGAGTATAACTCTGTAGGAGTAAAACAAGTGTTGTGCTACCGTCGGCACCCTTATTCAGAACCTATCCCATTGGATTCCTATACTCTCCTTGATCATAGTAGTACCTTCCATTTTTAATCCTTTTTTTCAGTGGATTTGGCCCCTTTCTCGGTGCCCTTATTTTCCACCTATCCCATTGTATTCCCCTTTTCACCTTGATTGTCGTGGTACCTATCACGTATAATTCATCCTTTTATGTGGTCCCACCCACCCATTTACACTTGTAGGAACCCCTCATATCCAAATGTCCACCACTCGCAACCAAGACCTGTAAGATTCCATCACTCAGACCAAGGATTCCATCCAACAAGTGATTGTTGGTATTGATTCCACCAATTCTCGCATTACAAAATTTGAGACACAGTCCAACAAAAAATTGATGCCATGGATGCCAAATTCATGGGAGAATTTTCTACCCTCCAGTTTGTTGTCAACCAGTTGTTGAACCGCCCCCAGGGCCCTTCCACCTTGGAACAATATTCCACCTTAGATGGTGTTGATTCCTCCCATTATATGATCTTTCAATCCAACTCCTTTCATCGTGACCCCCGTCTTCCCCAAGTTTAGGTCAAAAAATTTGATGTTTCTGACCCCACATGATGGGTCACTCATATGGAGCATTATTTATCTTTCGATGGAATTACTGATGAGTTGGAAAAACTTTGTTATGTCGTTCTCTATCTGGATCCTGAATGTTGGAAATGGTGGAAATGGAATAAGAATGCACGCTAGGGGTATGGGTGTGGACCCAATTTTTTGTTGAGATATATGAATGTTTTGGCACTGAAACCCAATATTTAAGTCATTTGATCAAGTTGAAATAGTTAGGCACAGTGGAAGACTTTATAACTTCCTTTGATAATTTGTCCTTCAAAATGGAGGGGATGAAAGATGTGTTATTCCAGGAATGCTTTATCAGTGTCTTGAAGATGAAATCCAAGCCCAAGTTGATCCAAATTTTATGAGAAGAATGAATTAACTACAGATTATTAACAGGTTCTTAACACAAAATAACAGAGATACAGTAAAATTGGTTTTCTCTTTAATAAGGAAATAAGTTGAAACTGTAAAATGCAGCAGAAACAGGCTTGTTGGAATGGTGGCAGCTTATCTCTGAGAAGAGATGTGACGGTTGTGCTCATTCACAAGAAGATGATTACAATGAGGCTCTGAAGGCCTTTTTACAATTTACATGAATGCCAAAAACCCTAGACATCCAAAAACCTAACCCTGGGAGATGAAGCGCCAAAAGTCATGTGGGCCCCATTTGGGTAAGTTAGTACATCAACTTCTCGGGGTCGTAACTTTTGCATATGATCTTTGTTTTAGGTGTACGATAGCCCATTGGAAAGGTATCATCGAGGAGATTCATTTTGGGGGCTCACTCATGCCTTTATTTATCATTGAGAAGATCGATATCGAAAAACCTTCATTTAGGCCCTCAAAATAGCCTCGGAAGTTAAAGCTGCTAAAAATAGTAAATTGCCAAAATTGCCAGAAAACTATTTTGAGCCAGTTGGAAAAGGTGGGTGGCCACTGATATCCACCTAGATAAATCCTCCCTCCTTAGGAAGAAATGTTCTCCATTGTGTTGAGTTCCCCCATCAGATGAGGAAATTTCTGTTGAATTTGGCCCCGGGTGAGCCACTTGCCTTAGTGTAGGAGCTGCCCTGCTTTAATGACTCAATAAAGATGAATCCTTTGTTGTCAAGTTCCCTTTATCTATGTTCCCATAATATGATCATTGGATGCCTATTGTATGCATTCATGATTGAGCTCTGTTGGTTTCAGTTGTTCTGCAACCTCTGAGATGTCCAATATTGGTGGGAAATAAGGGCGAAGGAGATCCACATTGAACACCGGGTGCAGGACAAGGAAAGGAGGAATGTTGAGCTCAAAAGAATTATCCACCATGGCCTTGGTGATGGTGTATGGCCCATAAAAGAGTGGGAGAATCTTTCGATGGGGTCCTTTAAGGCGTTCTTTCTGCAAGTGCAACCAAACTTTGTCACCCACCTAAAACTTATGTGGCAACCGATGTTGATCATGGCTCTGCTTGTACTTGTCATTGGAATTCTTTAGGATATCATGTACCTATTGGCAGATGTGTTGGGTCTGCTCAATGAACCGAGTGGATTTTTTAGCTTCAGTTAGAGCAGGATATGAGTCGGTCGAGGTGACCGCAAGGGGAAGTGCAACATCTATGGAACCCAATGGTTGGAATCCCAACCCCACCTGAAAGGGGTTGTGGCCAGTTGAGATATGCAGGGCTCAGTTGTAGCTATGCTGGAAATAGGAAAGGATCTCATCCTATGTGTGAGGGTGATTTGAATTATACATGCAAAGGATATGCACAATCATTTGATTTACGACCTTGGTTTGGCCATCTGTCTGGGGGTGGAAGGTCGTGGATTTGGTGAGCTTGGTGTCCAGCAGTGACCAGAGGCTCAACCAGAATGTGCTGAGAAATTGACTGTCCTGATCTGAGACAATGGTTTGTGGGATTCAAAAATCTACCCAGACTCATTCAAATAAGAACTTGGCAGTGGCCTCTGCTGTGATGTTCTTCTTGTAGGCAACCAGAATCGCCATCTTAGAAAAGCGATCAACAACCACAAAAACACAGTCATTTCCCCGCTTGGTGGATGGGAGGCCCAACATGTAGTCCATTGAGATGGATTCCCATGGCATATCAGGAGTAGGAAGAGGGGTGTACAGACCCTGTTTCTTAGTGGTCGGTTTGGCAATAGTGTAGGCAGTGCAGGACCTGATATACTTGTTGACCTTCTGTCGAAGTTTTGGCTAGTATAAATGTTTATGTAGCATCACCACTGTATTTTCGAGGCCAAAGTGTCCTACTAGCCGACTATAGTGGGCTTCCCAAATCAGCTTTGCTCTCTAGCTTGATGTCTGAACACAGATATGGCCCATATGACACAACAACCCATCATGAAGATGGAAATTATCAACAATTGCGTTTACACCCAACATTTGGTAGGTGGTGGTGAAGTCTAAGTCTGTCTCATAGAGTTGGGGCCATCCAGAGTTGTCATGGCCGCAAGAGTCTAGCACCGTGGTGAGTGTCACGACTGGAGGTTTGTTGAGGCAATCAATGACACAAATGGTACTTCATGTTTTATACTTGATGTTGAGGTGGAATTGCTGCAAGTATGTGGACCACTTTTGATGGCAGTCATTCTGCAATTTTCCTTATGTCTGCATGAACTACAATGGCTTATGATTAGTGTGGATGATTGTCTCCTTCCCAAGAATATAATGTCTCCACTGGCGGCAGGATTGCACAATGGAGTACATTTTTTTATTGTAAGTAGGATACTTACAGACAACATCTAATAGTGTATCACTATGATAGGCCATGGGGTGGTTGTGTTGAGTGAGAATGTTGCCCACAACATAGTATGAAGCATCTATCTCGATCTCAAAGTGTTGTTATAGGTCTGGTAGTGAAAGTACTGGAGATGAGCACAAGGGTTGATTCAAATCATCGAACACTTGTTGTTGGGATTGGACCCACGCAAATTTTTCCTTACCACCACCCCTGGTTATTTGGCTGAGGGCCCATGCAATATGGGAGAATCCCAACACGAACCTACGGTAGAAATTGGCAAGGCCCAAGAAGCTCTGAATCTCAGTGAGTGTAGTTGGGGCTGGCCAGTCACAGATGACTTGGATCTTGGTTGGATCCACATGTACACCATGCTGATCAACAATGTAGCCCAAGTAATGGACCCTATCCATGCTAAAGGAGAAATTTTCAAAGTTGGCATATAGCTTATACTGCCGCAGGGTGTGCAGAACCTGTTGAATATGATGCAAGTGTTCGGCCCAAGTCTTTTTGTAAATGAGAATGTCATCTAGATACACCACTACAAAAGTATTGGTGAATGGTCGTAGGATATTGTCCATCATCCTCATGAAAGTGGCTGGAGCATTTTTCAAACCAAAGGGCATGAACAACCATTCAAAAAGGCCTTCCTTTGACTTGAAGGCAGTCTTCCATACATCTATCTGTTCTATCGGGACCTGGTGGTAGCCATACTTTAGATCAATCTTACTAAAGTATTTTGCCCCCATTATTTGATCAAGGAGGTCATTGATTCAGGGAATCGGGTATCGGTTTATGACTGTGATTTTATTCAGAGCTCGATAATCAATGCAGAGTCACCAGGTTCCATCTTTCTTCTGTACCAACACGATTGGGCTCTTGCAAGGTGATGAGATGGGATGGATGTGCCCCTTGTGGAGAAGTTATTGGATCTATCACTTGATCTCCTCATTCTCTAACATAGAGTGATGATAGACTGACCCATTGGGTAGCGGTGCATCAGGGTTCAGATCGATGGGGTGCTTGACCTGGCAGTGCAGAGGTACCCCGGTAGGTGAGGAGAAGATATCTGAGTATTCTTCGATGAACTTATCTACTTGCTTAGGTTGTGTGGAGAGGTCGTCCAAAAATACCCTGGATGTGGTTGTGATATTTCACTTATTCTGAGAGCAAATCATGAAGAAGACAAACTTCCCCATCTGAGAGATGACCTTCCTGTATTTATTAGCAAATATCAAGGAAATAGCACTAGGTGGGACTGCCTCAGGTATCCTGTACAATTTCCTGTTCAAAGTAATAATAACACTATGAGGCCTAGACTCATATACAACATGAAGTTTCCATAAATAAGGTTGGCCCAAAGGAACATGACAAACTTTGAGAGGATCAACATCACACAATACCTCGTCTTTGAAGGGCTTGATGTTGTACGACAATCAACACTGTTGGATGACGTGGAGATCACTTCCTTGGCGGAGCCATCCAATGGTGTAGGTTTGTGGGTGTGGCATTGTCAGTAGAGCCAGATGCTTGATGACCTATGCTGAGATGAGGTTCTTTTGGCTACCAGGATCAATGATGAAGTACAGCGGGGTGTTTTTTACTCACATCTGTGAATGGAAGAGGCACTCTCCTTCTTCTAGCTTGTATGGTTCACCAGGCTGGAGCTTGGTGGTAGCAATGGTGGCACTAGGTTCCGCATCAATGATCTGTCTTCCCCTTTCTAGTTCAATCTCAGAGTCATAACCCGCATCTAATTCAGAGGCTTTCACTTAGGCCACCAGTGACGTCTTTGAGCGGAAGTCAACAATTTTATGCCAAGGGATCTTATGGAAGTTGCATCACTTCCCGGTATCTTTCTTTGTCTTTCTAGTGTCCTTCTTTGCTTGTGGCTTGGACTAGTTGTCCTGATATTGTCCATCTTTGATCTATCCTTTGTTCTATGGGTTGGGTCCTCCCTTTCCTGGATTTTGTTGTGAGGGGTTCCCAGGCCCAAATTGTCATGTCTTTTGTTTGAGCTTCTACTCGATTTTGATGGCATATTTGTAGGTCATTCCCAAGGATGATATGTCCATAAATTACATTTTGGTCTAGATGTATCTATGTAGAGAACCTCAATACTTGAACACCTTATGTCACTCTGAATATTTGATACCCAGCTTGGTGCACAAGATATGGAAGATATTTGTGAAATCTGGCACTATTGGTCTCTTTCTTGCCACAGTGTGGTCCATTTAGTATACAAGTCATCATAACTTCTAACAGGGTAGTATTGTTCCTTAGTAACATCTCTGAAGGATTCCTAGGTGGTCATGACTATAAATAATGAGGGTTCCTCTATTTCCTTTTTCTCACAGAAAGTTTCCCACCAATCTTTGACATGAGGAACGGCTTTGAGGAGCGTAATAGTAATCTTTTCTCTATTCGAAAAGTTATGAATAGAAAAATACACTTCTGGTAGATTCAACCACTTGTCTACAACATCTGCATCTATCTAACCTTCAAATATAGTAACATCGAAATTTATTTGTACCTTGAAGGGGGTGGCGCCTCCGTTCGAAGAAGATGCGTCGTTGTTGGTAGCCGTCGAAGGATTTGCGTGAAACTATCCATCATCTCATTCCTTTGTTGCATGAGGGCTTCCTCAATCAACATTTTGAAAGGATATCCTATCCCATCATCTTTCTTTTCTCCTTCCATGAGAGGTCTCTTGGGCATGAGAGATCTTTTTTCCTCAAGAGAAACAAGCTCGAGACCCAACTCTTTGTACTCCGACCTCGTTGGGGACATGCATTAAGATGACAAGGAGCAAACCGCTTTGATACCACTGATCCAGATTTTATGAGCATAATGGAATGACTACAGATTATTAACAAGTGCTTAACACAAAATAACAGAGATATAGTAAAATTGGTTTTCTATTCAATAAGGAAATAATTTGAAACTGTAAAATGCAGCGGAAACAAGCTTGTTGGAATGGTGGTGGCTTATCTCTGAGAAGATATGTGATGGTTGCACTCATTCACAAGAATATGATTACAATGAGGCTATAAAATCATTTTTACAATAAAAAAGAATGCCAAAAACCATAGACATCCAAAAACCTAACCCTGGTAGATGAAGCACCAAAAGTCATGTGGGCCCCGTTTGGGTAAGTTAGTACATCAACTTCCTAGGGTCGTAACTTTTGCATATGATCTCCATTTTAGGTGTATGATAGCCCGTTGGAAAGGTATCATCGAGGAGATTAATTTGGGGGGATCAATAATGTATTTATATATCATTGAGAATCTCTATCTTGAAAAACCTTCATTTAGGCCCTCAAAATAGCCTTGGAAGTTAAAACTGCTAAAAATAGTAAATTGCCAAAATTGCCAGAAAATTGTTTTGAGCCAGTTGGAAAAGGTGGGTGGCCATCGATATCTACCTAGATCACAAGTCCTCATGGATCACCCTAATACTTGGTTGGAAGCTACTAAATGTGCTAAAGAATCCCAACAATTTATTTTTCCCAGAACAAAAAACCCTATTTTCTTCCTCTCTCTCGACCCACAAATTCTAACCCCTCTGCCACTCCCCTCAAGGTACAAAAATTAACTCGGGCACATATGGTTGAGCACCAAATCAAGGGTCTTTGCTACAATTGTGATGAAAATATTTTCCTGGGCATAAGTGTAAGGAACAACAAAAAAATTATGGTCATTTCAGAGGATGTTGTTGAAGAAGAAGATGGTGTTTCCCCTATTGAAGAGATATCATCTCTTGATGCTACTCCTAAGACAGTTGAACCACTATAATTTGAACCATTTATTTCATTGCATTCCCTCATTGGCTTCTTTTCTCCCCAAACCCTCAAGCTCATTGACTATATAAAGCATCGAAAAGTCATCATTCTGGTTGAAAATATAAGCACCCATAATTTTATTCACCATTGCATTTCCCAAGAAACCAATTGTTATATTCATGTCGTCAATAATTTTCAAATCATGATAGCTAATGGTGGTTCCATGAAATGTGGTGGGTGTTGTGAAAATGTATGTCTTCAAATTGGATAGTACCACATGAAATATCATATGTTCTCCATTGACATGAGTAGTTGTGACATTGTGCTAGGTGTTGAATGGTTACGCAGTTTGGGCCCCATTCTCATGGATTTTAAGGAATTAACCATGCAATTAACCTAGGAGGGAAAATAGTATAAATTCCAAG
>JZKD02S2243115.1:17060-37222 GCA_000966675.3 Picea glauca
TTTTTCTAAAATAAAATTTTGAATTATTATTATTATTTTTTAAAATTATATATATATATATATATATAATTTTAAAAAATAATAATAATAATTCAAAATTTTATTTTAGAAAAAAAAAAGTATTTCTCCACAAATTCAGAAGATTCATTTGAGTTTATTGCACATGATTATCTCTTCTATGTGGAATGGGAGGAGTTTATTTAGATTGTATTCATGCAATAAATATGGATTTCAATGACTGGAGAAATTATAACTCAAGAAATTAACACTAGCAAACCGATTTTTTATAGATTTGAAATCTGTATAGTTGGAATACTGAGAGGCAGAGTGAATCAGTATGAGCACTTTATTATCACTTTTAAACACAATATGTAATAATTAATTTCATCAACAGTATATTATCAATATATCATCAACAGTATAAATCAATAGAGCATAATAGACATCCACAAAAACAAAGTACACCAGAATTTACGTGGAAACCCAAATGGGAGAAAACCACAGACTATTTTTCATATATATCAAATGAATATGTTCATTGGAAGCACCAACTTTCCAATTCTCCAGCTACAATTGGAAGGAGGCTACGACCCCTTATTTACAGGCTCCAACCTTAAGGAAGCTATAACTCTCTGAATTCTCTGACTCCAACCAGAAGGAGGCTACAACCCATTTATTCTCAGGATCCAACCTATGTTCTCCGACACAAACCAGAAGGAGGATATGACCCCCTTTCCTTTCACTGTCCTGCCACCCTTAAATATAAATGTAGACCAAACTGTCACTACCACAGATACTTTCATTGCCTCTGATAATCAACCTGACATCCAATCTGTCATTGTCACATCAACCTGTAACCGATCATCAACTTGTNAAATATGGATTTCAATGACTGAAGAAATTATAACTCAAGAAATTAACACTAGCAAACCGATTTTTTATAGATTTGAAATCTGTATAGTTGGAATACTGAGAGGCAGAGTGAATCAATATGAGCACTTTATTATCACTTTTAAACACAATATGTAATAATTAATTTCATCAGCAGTATATTATCAATATATCATCAACAGTATAAATCGATAGAGCATAATAGACATCCACAAAAACAAAGTACACCAGAATTTATGTGGAAACCCAAATGGGAGAAAACCACAGACTATTTTTCATATATATCAAATGAATATGTTCATTGGAAGCACCAACTTTCCAATTCTCCAGCTACAACTGGAAGGAGGCTACGACCCCTTATTTATAGGCTCCAACCTTAAGGAAGCTATAGCTCTCTGAATTCTCTGACTCCAACCAGAAGGAGGCTACAACCCATTTATTCTCAAGATCCAACCTATGTTCTCCGACACAAACCAGAAGGAGGATATGACCCCCTTTCCTTTCACTGTCCTGCCACCCTGAAATATAAATGTAGACCAAACTGTCACTACCACAGATACTTTCATTGCCTCTGATAATCAACCTGACATCCAATCTGTCATTGTCACATCAACCTGTAACCGATCATCAACTTGTAACCTGTCACTGCCACATCAATATGTAATTGATCATCAACCTGTAACCTATCACTGTATATTTCACGGATATATAAACCATATCTACTTATATAGACCATATCAACATCAAGTATCCAAACCATGTACCACAATGTACCTCAAGCATGCATCATACCATATGCCATAAGTTATGCCTCAAATATATGCCAATGTCACAAAGATGTTCTTATAACAATGAACCATAAAATCCATATACAATGTACCAAGGGTATGTCTCAAGCATGTATCAATGACACCAAAACATGGACCTCAACCATGTGAAACCATAAACCAAAAGGGCCTTCAAGACATGCCTCAAGCATGTTCCATATCATCCATGATAAACACACATAAAAACATACCTATGATCATATAGACACTCTGTTGTATCAGATGACATATGAGTAGACCAACCTGGGCATTAGCAATCTAGTACAAGAATCACTTCATACCCTTTCACAAGATTTTCATAGATCCACGACTTCCTCCACTACTACTTGTGGATATCTGTGTTTTTATCTACTACAGCTCACATACATATTTTCCCTTCTGACCTCCAACCCAAGGATACCTCAAAAATTAGGGTTACTTACATTTTATACAACTCCAAGACTTTCACCTTTGACCTTCCTTCGCACCCTCAGACTCAACCTCATATTTTCAATATACCAAAAGGTCTTCATAATATAGATAATCAATAGAGATCTGTGTGAATTGTACTTATGAAAGACTCCTTGAGGGGTATTTATACTTTTTCTAAGTAATGTATTTCCTTACTTTAGGGGTTTCTTGTTACAACAACTTAACCCTTTCATTAATTGTCTTGTAACCAACTAGGGGGTTCATAACCCATATTTGGGGCTTCCATTTTCATGACCTCATAACTCCTCGTGAGGAACCACATTGCATACCACCTATCACCAGAAATGACACGACAATGACTATCTATTTATGACAATGTTACCTCCATTTACATTTCCATTCATTTCCTTATTCCTCAAACAAATTTGGGCTTCATGACCACACAACTAGGGATTCTTGTATACTTATTCAAAGCATCTTCCTGTGAGGGAAATGCTTAGAGCTATGCCATAAGGGGACCAATTTGGAGACTTCTCCAAATACACCCATCACATTTGTTGACATCAATGGAAACCACTTCTTGTTGACATCAATGACAACCAATTGTCTAGCAATATCCCCCTTTAGCATTGATGGAAATATTGATGGCATGGTAACACTCATGCTCCTACTCATGCTACCCATGTGACCATCTCTCCCCATGTCTCCATGCATATATTATTTATCTCTATTTCCATGAATTTGTTCTTTCTCTCCCCCTTTGACATCAATGGAAAAGGGTATTTCTCCTTAGGGTTTCTCCCCCTATCTACAAGCCTCTGCTTTCTCTTCATGGTTATTCCTCGTGTAAATATATGATGTATATGAAAAGCATTCAAAATATTCTTTACATGGATTTTTCATGTATTTTTATTTTATCCCCCTATCTTACTTTGCATGATGTCATGTGGATAATTTTGGGGAAGAAGCTACTCCAAGTGTATGTCAAAGATACTCAAAATTCTCCTTTGGAAGAGGTTTGGTGAAGATATCTGCAATCTACTCTTTTGTCCCAATGTACTCTAGCTTGATGCTTGTTGGCGCCCAAAAATGCAACATAGGGTACCTGCTTGCAAATGGTTGCAACGCATTATTATTTAATTTTATTTAATAATATACTACTAGGTGGGACCCCTTGTGTAACTTATGTGACCATGATGAAGAAGTGACACTTATAGTTCGTTTGGCTATGTAATGGTTGCGAAAAAAACTCTACAGCTCATTTCCTTCAAATCTTGGTTAAAATGATTATGATAAGATGTTGTGGGAAAGGTGATTAAAACAAGGAATAATGTTGTCTTGATTATCTCTCGCGAAGTATGATTATGTTGCTTTTAAATGGATGAAGGAATTACACTCTAGTTTTAATTTTGATATTGTATATGGTTTATAGCATAGTTGGGTGATCACCTCGACCCTTGATACAATTGTTGTGTGCATTGGTTTAATTGCAAGATTGGTTGTATCCCTATCAAGTTGTCATATGTGAAATGGGGATAGTGGCAAGGGGTGGCACGTTAAAAAATTGGAACATGGGAAAACCTTGGAATAGTTGTCTTGTATTAATTGTTTTGAATGTTAATGGTTGATGAGATGTGTAGTGGGCTTGGATCATATTAGCCATGAATTAAAATGTGAAGGGAGAAGCGACGTGCAGTAAATTCATGTCACTCTAACTCACCTTGAGCCCTCCACCCTAGTCATTTTTTCATTCTGCTCTGTTGGTTGTTGATGCTCTACTTTTCTCGGTCATGGTGGAGGTATACAACCTAGTCATTTCTCCTTAAGCAATATTTTAAACAGGTATGGGGTTTTCTTTCTTTTCCATCCATGAACATTCGCTATGCTCTTTGTTGGCACAAGGGCAGACCCAAGGTTCAATGCTTCAACAACGCACCAACAAAACCCTAACTACCATCCCTTTCAGCAACACCTGTGAAGAATATGAAGTCTCACCCGAGGTAGAGGCAGGGGGGGTTGCAGGACTCAAGTGCCTACAACCTAGCTGGGAAACAGATCCGTGATCATAGTACTTAACAGAGCACTTAGCAGTTAACATTCATTAGTATTTAACCCTTATTCACATCACATGTAAAAATCCTAATTACAGAGCAGCGCAGTATTCAACAAGATCTAACACATCCAAGATCTTAGCATATACAAATAGATCAGATCTAGAATTCATTCACATTACTAAGCACTAAGCTACTATATCAGATGCATCTAACATACATAAAGATGATAGTACTAAGCATAAATCACATCAATCACACAAAGCAACCATAACATAGGATATATGTGGTTCACCCCAGGGTGGGGCTATGTCCACCAACTCTTCATCTTCTTTATTATCTTTTGTCAATATCCTTACATGCATAGAGCCTCAAAACCAACTCCACATAGGATAGGAGATATGTGCACACCTCACCAGATCCTCCTTCCCCGATCTTGGCATAGCACAGAGCCTTTATTACAATCACTTGCACTCAGCTCTGCAAGTTCTCAAGACACAATATGCACATAGCTAACTCAATCACATAGATCCAATCGCTTTCACTTAGCATAGCACTTCACAACACTACTACCCCACTACTTACATCACCTATATTTCTATTTATACATTACAAAAGGGCCTAAGCATGGGTAATCCCATGGGTCAACATCCCATACCCGTTACATAAACCCTAAACCCAAAAATCCCGTAAAAGGGGGCGAGATCCCGCGATCTCCGCTTCGCCTAGTGCTCCATCTTCGACCAGCCTGTCGAAGTCCCAAAATTGGTCAAACATGAGCAGTGATTCCACAAAACATAGTCAAGGGCCAATAGGCCCCCAACATTCACATGTGACTCGTCTCGAGTCACTCTGATCTGGGTAACTCTGCCTCGAAGGCCTCGAGCTTAGCTCGAGATACTTTGACTTGTTGTTTCGCCAGAGCCTCCTGCTCGGCGAACTCCTGAATGAAATTCTCAGTGACAAGTCCTTCCAATCATTGTTCAACCGAGGTGACCACTTATTCTAGTTGTGCACCTTGTCCCTCAATCTCCTCAAAAAGTGTGAAAGCTTCATCTTGCACTGGTTGTAGCCTTTGGGTCACTTCCATGACTTTACTCTGGATGGCATGGACTCGTTGTTGAACCGTGTGCTATTCCTTGGACCTTTTCATCCTCTCAACTACTAATAGTGGCTTCAACTGTGCTTGCACTGTTGCTGCTTGTTGCTTTTCCCCCTGGAGTTGTGACTCCAATTTTCTTAGTTCAATATCCTCTGCAAGGTGCTCGTAGGTATGCGCACTTCGACTGCTGAGTTTCTTGCATTCTAAGGCTAATTCCTTTATTCTCGCAACTGCGCTCCTAGTAGTTTCTTCCCTATGATATCACACTTCCTGCGGAGTGCTTGGCATTGCTTGCAATTCTAGTTCTGCCACTCTTGCTTGAAGTTGTTGAATGGCTTCAGTGAGCTTCCCCACCTAGCTCTCAGTTGTTTCTTCTTCCATTTGTGCTAGGCCCATCACAGAGCAAAGTGCTCTGGTGACTGCTTCTTTAACTCCAATCTGCTCTGTGAGCAACTATTATTTCTCCTTTTGTATCTGCGCTCTATCCTCTGCAAACTTCACTTGGAGGTCATATTTTTCTTGTTGTGAAACCCAACGTTGCTCTATGGCTTCCTCCTTTGCTTGCTTCAGGGCCTCTATGGCCTCTTATTTTTCCTCCTGGACTTGAAAAATATGACCTTCTATCAAGTCTACTAATCTGTGTAGCTGGGTAGGCTCATCTCCCAACTCTATTCCCTCTGATGGCAGTGGCGTAGTAGACACTATGCGGGTCGAATAGTGAGCCTGTTGTACCCCTTTGAGCTCTTCTTTGATCTTGTCAAACATTGTCTCCTGTTTGGCTTCACTTCTTTGCAAGATGTCCTCTGAGGTGTCTGAAACAAAAACAATGATGAGGTTGATGTCATCCACCGTGAGCATAGTATAAAATGGAGGTTTATTGGCTTTTGAATTCTTCCGCAATGAAGGTTTCGTCGAGGAAAATTTTCTTTTCTTGGATGTTTCTGTCTCTGTCAGGGAATCTTTAGTTGGTGTTACTTTTCCCTTATGATGCTTGTGTCCTTCCCCTTCGTCCTCTTATTTGTCTACTTCATCACCTCCTCCCGCTTCAGGTGAATCTAATGCAGTCTCCTCCGATGCACTGTTCAGTTCTTGGACCTCTTCCTTATTTTTCTTCTTTCTACTACTGGGTGCATCATATTCTTCGCGAGTAACTATAGGACTTTCGATGAGGTCGGGGTCGGAAAGTTCTACCTATTCGACTGGTACCAAGAATGTTGTAGGCCACTCCTTGATGATTTCCTCCATATCTTCCTCAGTGAGTTTATAATAATATTGGAGCTCTTCCTTATGTTCATCTCTGCGCACAGTGATATATATGAAATTTCTATCTGTGCAGAACTTCATGAATGGCCTGAACCAATGCAGGGTATTTGGTGTCATTTGAGGGAAGGATTCAATGGATCTCTTCAGTTGCAAGTAGTAGGTGTGGAACACCGTGTTTTACTGCCATTGCTTCGCCATGTCGCTTGAGTACCATAGCGTAGTGAACTTCTCATCTAGTGGTTCAGACGGCTCAATTTCAGGGAAGTTCTCTCCTTCCAGCATCTCCCAAGCAATGAAGGCAATGAGAATAAACAACCAACTGAAATGAAACTCATAGCCCTGATCTTGAGCTTCGTGATAGTCTTGCTCTAACTGGTTGATGAGGTAGCTTTCCTAGTTCATTTGCATTCCTTCAACACATTTAACTGCGAGGTCGACGACGAACCCCATGA
This sequence comes from Picea glauca, assembly GCA_000966675.3. NCBI lineage: Eukaryota > Viridiplantae > Streptophyta > Pinopsida > Pinales > Pinaceae > Picea > Picea glauca. The sequence continues at coordinate 24,058 of JZKD02S2243115.1, forward strand.
CCTGCATTGGCCTATTCTTTCTGACGATCTTCCCAGTGATCAACTGGCAAGATAGGTGCACTGCGCCATTCTAGATGGAGGATACCTTGTAGACCCGCTTCCCCTTCTCCACATTGCCATAGGTGTCTTTTATTGTCTATTCCAAGGCACGATTTACAGCCTTCCCTGGGTAAAAATCTTGTGGGTCTGGTCCTCGCATGCTTAACCCAGTGATCTAGTGGATCAGTGTCAGATCTACTATGATGCACCTATCCAACCATAGGTAACTGCCATGGAATCACGACAGCAGGAGTTTAACGCATGTTTTAACCTCATGATGTCTACCGAAGTGTGGTAACTTCATTACATTGAGGATGGTCGATATTGCAATGTCCATGGTCCACTACTGGGGGATTATCTTTGACTTCTTCCTCGTTGTCTTGGTCAAATAATTGTGTGGTGAAAGCATGCCATAGTTTTTGTGGTCTCCCAGGTTGAAGACACTGATCTTAAGCATCAGAATCCTCTCCAACTATGGTTTGACTGTGTGTATCCCTTTTGGGAGGTACACAATGATCAATGTATAGTCAAAGTCCCTCAGGACACTGTCACGACTCACCACGCTAGCCAGAAGCGGGATGTAGTCAGGCAAAATTGATGGGATGAGCTTCGCATTTGCCAAGTCATCACGATGTTTTGTTCATTTCTCTGTCGTAGTTTGGGAGGGCCCATATCGATGTATAGTCGATGGGGATACTTGAACTCCTCTTGTTGACAAATCTTGAACTCTTGCAGACATGACCATCTTATCCATGAGGTCTATGAGAATCTCTTCTACGGATTTCTCTACTACGCTAAAGTCACCCAACATACATGCTCAAGATCTGATATCTCAGGTCGGTGAACAAAAAATCAAGGTAGCAGAATGGATGGAGATGTCTCAATAAGCATAACGCAGTAATAGTAAGCTCTCTGTGGGCTCAAATAATCACAATTGGCAAAAGTGTCCACGGTAATACATTCAACGGGTTAAATAGATAACATCATAACAGATTCCTCCAACGAGTAGGAATACCTCAATCAATGCAATTCCATTCGTTATGGCGTCGTCCCAATGGTCCAATGGCAATGACTTCAGAAATAACTATGTTTCTATTCGTTCTGGAGCATCAATCTAATGGTTGGGATGCCTCCAATAGTCATATCGCTTTGCCGTGGCGAAGTGCCAATCTGTGTTTTTCTGCTATTGCGGTAAGGTTCAAGTTCTCCAAACCTTCTTTCTGTGAAGTCCTCTCTAGAACCTCTTGCAATTTTTCTAGCTTTTCTTTCTTCTTACTAAGCTTTCTATCTTTCTTTCCTGTGATCCACGTCTCTAGATTCCTTTTTCCATTCTTTTTCTTATCTCCTCTTGGCATAGTAACTTCACACTATTGAGGGTCTATCATAGGGTTCGAGGGTAATACTTCTTCTCTTATTGTTTCTGGAGTAGGTGCTCTACTCTCCTGCATGGATAAGTTCTCTAAGTCTTCTTGCGTTCTTTCAACTTCGACAGCTAGGTCTCTAACCCTCATTAGCTTCGACTTGTCCTCCTGCTCTTCTATTAAGCGCACTATTCTCCTGGCCATGAAATCCTTTAATTCTTTCTTTTTTGTTCTAGAGCTTCCTCTTCTTCTTTCCTTCGAATCTGATTTCTCTTAATCCAAGTCCTTCCTAACAAAAGTGCAAAAGGAGCATTGTTCTCAACAAACTTAATGACCTCGGATTATTCTTTTGTTGATGTTCCATGAGCGATCATAGGTACATGGGCAAGTCTTCCACATAGGGTTATCAGTTTTCCTTTAAACAATCTTATTCCTCCCAATGAAGGAACCATAGCAGGCTTTCCTAAGATTTCCCAAGTAATTTCTGTCATAATGTTCACCTATGTTTCTGCATCTAATACACAGTCTATGTCGAAGTCTCTTATTCTTGTTTCTATGCACTCTTTCTCTTTTAAGATCTCTGATAAAATGGTGTGTCTATGATCATTCATTGTTTCTTTCATCTGCAATAATATAGCCTCTGATTCTTTCTGGGTTTTTAACATATTCTTAGTCTCTTGGCCTTCCTCGGGGTTTTCTTGTCTCATATTCATATTTTCAACTTTAGCAATCATTCTAGGGAAATCCAAAACTTCATGGCCCACGGATTTACAACAAAGACAACTAGGACCTCTACCAGGGAATTCCTTAGCAAGATGTCTTAGTCTTCTACAATCATAACAAAGAGTTAATCCTCTCTTTCTCTTAAACGATCCCCAACCTTTCATGTACTCCACACTGGGATCGTAGTGATGGACTTGCAAAAAATTATTTCTAGGATCGTGCATCCACTTGTTAGTCCAACAATTCTGCTATGCATAGGGATAACATATCTTTCACTATTTCTATCAGATCTATTCATATCACATCTTCTTTCTTCTAGTTGTGCCCTAGTTTTCAGACTAGGACCAAATCTATTAAACATACCTAGATCCATTATTTCGAAACAAAAATTTCCACTTATCTTACCTTTTTCAGAGCACAAAGATTTAATATATTACCTCTTTTCTTCAGATCGGCCTTCTCTTATTAGCATAGAGCTTCACAATTCAAGTAGAGTAATGCGCACTAGGGAAACAGATCTATGCACAAATCTTTCTCTTTTCTTCAGTTCCCAACATTCACAGTTTCAGGTCCCAACAATGGAACCATTTGTTGGCACAGAGGAAGACCCAGGGTTCAACACTTCAATAGTGCACCAAAAAAACCCTAACTACCATCCCTTTCGACAACACCTGTGAAGCAGATGAAGTCTCACCCGAGGTAGAGGCAGGGGGGTTGCAAGACTCAAGTGTCTACAACCTAGCTGGGAAACATATATGTGATCACAGTACTTAACAGAGTGCTTAGCAATTAACATTCATTAGTATTTAACCCTTATTCACATCGTAGGTAAAAACCCTAATTATAGAGAAACGCAGTATTCAACAAGATCTAACACATCCAAGCTCTTAGCATATAGAAATAGATCAAATATAACATTCATTCACATTACTAAGCACTAAGATACTATATCATATGCATCTAACATACATAAATATGACAATACTAAGCATAAATCACATCAATCACACAAAGCAACCATAACACAAGATATATGTGGTTCACCCCCAGCGTGGGGCTATGTCCACCAACTCTTCGTCTTCTTTATTATCTTCTATCGATCTCCTTACATGCACAAATCCTCAAAACCAAATCCGCATAGGACAGGAGATCTATGTGCACCTCGCCAGATCCTCCTTCCCCGAGCTTGGCACGGCACAAAGCCTTTCTTACAATCACTTGCACTCAGCTCTACAAGTTCTCAACACACAGTATACACAGAGCTNCTCCCCCTATCTACAAGCCTCTGCTTTCTCTTCATGGTTATTCCTCGTGTAAATATATGATGTATATGAAAAGCATTCAAAATATTCTTTACATGGATTTTTCATGTATTTTTATTTTATCCCCCTATCTTACTTTGCATGATGTCATGTGGATAATTTTGGGGAAGAAGCTACTCCAAGTGTATGTCAAAGATACTCAAAATTCTCCTTTGGAAGAGGTTTGGTGAAGATATCTGCAATCTACTCTTTTGTCCCAATGTACTCTAGCTTGATGCTTGTTGGCGCCCAAAAATGCAACATAGGGTACCTGCTTGCAAATGGTTGCAACGCATTATTATTTAATTTTATTTAATAATATACTACTAGGTGGGACCCCTTGTGTAACTTATGTGACCATGATGAAGAAGTGACACTTATAGTTCGTTTGGCTATGTAATGGTTGCGAAAAAAACTCTACAGCTCATTTCCTTCAAATCTTGGTTAAAATGATTATGATAAGATGTTGTGGGAAAGGTGATTAAAACAAGGAATAATGTTGTCTTGATTATCTCTCGCGAAGTATGATTATGTTGCTTTTAAATGGATGAAGGAATTACACTCTAGTTTTAATTTTGATATTGTATATGGTTTATAGCATAGTTGGGTGATCACCTCGACCCTTGATACAATTGTTGTGTGCATTGGTTTAATTGCAAGATTGGTTGTATCCCTATCAAGTTGTCATATGTGAAATGGGGATAGTGGCAAGGGGTGGCACGTTAAAAAATTGGAACATGGGAAAACCTTGGAATAGTTGTCTTGTATTAATTGTTTTGAATGTTAATGGTTGATGAGATGTGTAGTGGGCTTGGATCATATTAGCCATGAATTAAAATGTGAAGGGAGAAGCGACGTGCAGTAAATTCATGTCACTCTAACTCACCTTGAGCCCTCCACCCTAGTCATTTTTTCATTCTGCTCTGTTGGTTGTTGATGCTCTACTTTTCTCGGTCATGGTGGAGGTATACAACCTAGTCATTTCTCCTTAAGCAATATTTTAAACAGGTATGGGGTTTTCTTTCTTTTCCATCCATGAACATTCGCTATGCTCTTTGTTGGCACAAGGGCAGACCCAAGGTTCAATGCTTCAACAACGCACCAACAAAACCCTAACTACCATCCCTTTCAGCAACACCTGTGAAGAATATGAAGTCTCACCCGAGGTAGAGGCAGGGGGGGTTGCAGGACTCAAGTGCCTACAACCTAGCTGGGAAACAGATCCGTGATCATAGTACTTAACAGAGCACTTAGCAGTTAACATTCATTAGTATTTAACCCTTATTCACATCACATGTAAAAATCCTAATTACAGAGCAGCGCAGTATTCAACAAGATCTAACACATCCAAGATCTTAGCATATACAAATAGATCAGATCTAGAATTCATTCACATTACTAAGCACTAAGCTACTATATCAGATGCATCTAACATACATAAAGATGATAGTACTAAGCATAAATCACATCAATCACACAAAGCAACCATAACATAGGATATATGTGGTTCACCCCAGGGTGGGGCTATGTCCACCAACTCTTCATCTTCTTTATTATCTTTTGTCAATATCCTTACATGCATAGAGCCTCAAAACCAACTCCACATAGGATAGGAGATATGTGCACACCTCACCAGATCCTCCTTCCCCGATCTTGGCATAGCACAGAGCCTTTATTACAATCACTTGCACTCAGCTCTGCAAGTTCTCAAGACACAATATGCACATAGCTAACTCAATCACATAGATCCAATCGCTTTCACTTAGCATAGCACTTCACAACACTACTACCCCACTACTTACATCACCTATATTTCTATTTATACATTACAAAAGGGCCTAAGCATGGGTAATCCCATGGGTCAACATCCCATACCCGTTACATAAACCCTAAACCCAAAAATCCCGTAAAAGGGGGCGAGATCCCGCGATCTCCGCTTCGCCTAGTGCTCCATCTTCGACCAGCCTGTCGAAGTCCCAAAATTGGTCAAACATGAGCAGTGATTCCACAAAACATAGTCAAGGGCCAATAGGCCCCCAACATTCACATGTGACTCGTCTCGAGTCACTCTGATCTGGGTAACTCTGCCTCGAAGGCCTCGAGCTTAGCTCGAGATACTTTGACTTGTTGTTTCGCCAGAGCCTCCTGCTCGGCGAACTCCTGAATGAAATTCTCAGTGACAAGTCCTTCCAATCATTGTTCAACCGAGGTGACCACTTATTCTAGTTGTGCACCTTGTCCCTCAATCTCCTCAAAAAGTGTGAAAGCTTCATCTTGCACTGGTTGTAGCCTTTGGGTCACTTCCATGACTTTACTCTGGATGGCATGGACTCGTTGTTGAACCGTGTGCTATTCCTTGGACCTTTTCATCCTCTCAACTACTAATAGTGGCTTCAACTGTGCTTGCACTGTTGCTGCTTGTTGCTTTTCCCCCTGGAGTTGTGACTCCAATTTTCTTAGTTCAATATCCTCTGCAAGGTGCTCGTAGGTATGCGCACTTCGACTGCTGAGTTTCTTGCATTCTAAGGCTAATTCCTTTATTCTCGCAACTGCGCTCCTAGTAGTTTCTTCCCTATGATATCACACTTCCTGCGGAGTGCTTGGCATTGCTTGCAATTCTAGTTCTGCCACTCTTGCTTGAAGTTGTTGAATGGCTTCAGTGAGCTTCCCCACCTAGCTCTCAGTTGTTTCTTCTTCCATTTGTGCTAGGCCCATCACAGAGCAAAGTGCTCTGGTGACTGCTTCTTTAACTCCAATCTGCTCTGTGAGCAACTATTATTTCTCCTTTTGTATCTGCGCTCTATCCTCTGCAAACTTCACTTGGAGGTCATATTTTTCTTGTTGTGAAACCCAACGTTGCTCTATGGCTTCCTCCTTTGCTTGCTTCAGGGCCTCTATGGCCTCTTATTTTTCCTCCTGGACTTGAAAAATATGACCTTCTATCAAGTCTACTAATCTGTGTAGCTGGGTAGGCTCATCTCCCAACTCTATTCCCTCTGATGGCAGTGGCGTAGTAGACACTATGCGGGTCGAATAGTGAGCCTGTTGTACCCCTTTGAGCTCTTCTTTGATCTTGTCAAACATTGTCTCCTGTTTGGCTTCACTTCTTTGCAAGATGTCCTCTGAGGTGTCTGAAACAAAAACAATGATGAGGTTGATGTCATCCACCGTGAGCATAGTATAAAATGGAGGTTTATTGGCTTTTGAATTCTTCCGCAATGAAGGTTTCGTCGAGGAAAATTTTCTTTTCTTGGATGTTTCTGTCTCTGTCAGGGAATCTTTAGTTGGTGTTACTTTTCCCTTATGATGCTTGTGTCCTTCCCCTTCGTCCTCTTATTTGTCTACTTCATCACCTCCTCCCGCTTCAGGTGAATCTAATGCAGTCTCCTCCGATGCACTGTTCAGTTCTTGGACCTCTTCCTTATTTTTCTTCTTTCTACTACTGGGTGCATCATATTCTTCGCGAGTAACTATAGGACTTTCGATGAGGTCGGGGTCGGAAAGTTCTACCTATTCGACTGGTACCAAGAATGTTGTAGGCCACTCCTTGATGATTTCCTCCATATCTTCCTCAGTGAGTTTATAATAATATTGGAGCTCTTCCTTATGTTCATCTCTGCGCACAGTGATGTATATGAAATTTCTATCTGCGCAGAACTTCATGAATGGCCTGAACCAATGCAGGGTATTTGGTGTCATTTGAGGGAAGGATTCAATGGCTCTCTTCAGATACAAGTAGTAGGTGTGGAACACCGTGTTTGACTGCCATTGCTTCACCATGTCGCTTGAGTACCATAGCATAGTGAACTTCACATCTAGTGGTTCAGACGGCTCAATTTCAGGGAAGTTCTCTCCTTCCAGCGTCTCCCAAGCAATGAAGGCAATGAGAATAAACAACCAACTGAAATGAAACTCATATCCCTGATATTGAGCTTCGCGATAGTCTTGCTCTAACTGGTTGACGAGGTAGCTTGCCTAGTTCATTTGCATTCCTTCAACACATTTAACTGCGAGGTCGACGACGAACCCCATGACCTGCATTGGCCTATTCTTTCTGACGATCTTACCAGTGATCAACTGGTAAGATAGGTGCACTGCGCCATTCTAGATGGAGGATACCTTGTAGACCTGCTTCCCCTTCTCCACATTGCCATAGGTGTCTTTTATTGTCTATTCCAAGGCATGATTTACAGGCTTCCCTGGGTAAAAATCTTGTGGGTCTGGTCCTCGCATGCTTAACCCAGTGATCTAGTGGATCAGTGTCAGATCTACTATGATGCGCCTGTCCAACCATAGGTAACTTCCATGGAATCACGACAGTAGGAGTTTAACGCATGCGTTAACCTCTTGATGTCTACCGAAGTGTGGTAACTTCATTACATTGAGGATGGTCGATATTGCAATGTCCATGGTCCACTGCTGGGGGATTATCTTTGACCTCTTCCTCGTTGTCTTGGTCAAATAATTGTGTGGTGCAAGCATGCCATAGTTTTTGTGGTCTCCCAGGTTGAAGACACTGATCTTAAGTGTCATAATCCTCTCCAACTATGGTTTGACTGTGTGTATCCCTTTTGGGAGGTACACAATGATCAATGTATAGTCAAAGTCCCTCAGGACACTGTCACGACTCACCACGCTAGCCAGAAGCGGGATGTAGTCAGGCAAAATTGATGGGATGAGCTTCGCATTTGCCAAGTCATCACGATGTTTTGTTCATTTCTCTGTCGTAGTTTGGGAGGGCCCATATCGATGTATAGTCGATGGGGATACTTGAACTCCTCTTGTTGACAAATCTTGAACTCTTGCAGACATGACCATCTTATCCATGAGGTCTATGAGAATCTCTTCTACGGATTTCTCTACTACGCTAAAGTCACCCAACATACATGCTCAAGATCTGATATCTCAGGTCGGTGAACAAAAAATCAAGGTAGCAGAATGGATGGAGATGTCTCAATAAGCATAACGCAGTAATAGTAAGCTCTCTGTGGGCTCAAATAATCACAATTGGCAAAAGTGTCCACGGTAATACATTCAACGGGTTAAATAGATAACATCATAACAGATTCCTCCAACGAGTAGGAATACCTCAATCAATGCAATTCCATTCGTTATGGCGTCGTCCCAATGGTCCAATGGCAATGACTTCAGAAATAACTATGTTTCTATTCGTTCTGGAGCATCAATCTAATGGTTGGGATGCCTCCAATAGTCATATCGCTTTGCCGTGGCGAAGTGCCAATCTGTGTTTTTCTGCTATTGCGGTAAGGTTCAAGTTCTCCAAACCTTCTTTCTGTGAAGTCCTCTCTAGAACCTCTTGCAATTTTTCTAGCTTTTCTTTCTTCTTACTAAGCTTTCTATCTTTCTTTCCTGTGATCCACGTCTCTAGATTCCTTTTTCCATTCTTTTTCTTATCTCCTCTTGGCATAGTAACTTCACACTATTGAGGGTCTATCATAGGGTTCGAGGGTAATACTTCTTCTCTTATTGTTTCTGGAGTAGGTGCTCTACTCTCCTGCATGGATAAGTTCTCTAAGTCTTCTTGCGTTCTTTCAACTTCGACAGCTAGGTCTCTAACCCTCATTAGCTTCGACTTGTCCTCCTGCTCTTCTATTAAGCGCACTATTCTCCTGGCCATGAAATCCTTTAATTCTTTCTTTTTTGTTCTAGAGCTTCCTCTTCTTCTTTCCTTCGAATCTGATTTCTCTTAATCCAAGTCCTTCCTAACAAAAGTGCAAAAGGAGCATTGTTCTCAACAAACTTAATGACCTCGGATTATTCTTTTGTTGATGTTCCATGAGCGATCATAGGTACATGGGCAAGTCTTCCACATAGGGTTATCAGTTTTCCTTTAAACAATCTTATTCCTCCCAATGAAGGAACCATAGCAGGCTTTCCTAAGATTTCCCAAGTAATTTCTGTCATAATGTTCACCTATGTTTCTGCATCTAATACACAGTCTATGTCGAAGTCTCTTATTCTTGTTTCTATGCACTCTTTCTCTTTTAAGATCTCTGATAAAATGGTGTGTCTATGATCATTCATTGTTTCTTTCATCTGCAATAATATAGCCTCTGATTCTTTCTGGGTTTTTAACATATTCTTAGTCTCTTGGCCTTCCTCGGGGTTTTCTTGTCTCATATTCATATTTTCAACTTTAGCAATCATTCTAGGGAAATCCAAAACTTCATGGCCCACGGATTTACAACAAAGACAACTAGGACCTCTACCAGGGAATTCCTTAGCAAGATGTCTTAGTCTTCTACAATCATAACAAAGAGTTAATCCTCTCTTTCTCTTAAACGATCCCCAACCTTTCATGTACTCCACACTGGGATCGTAGTGATGGACTTGCAAAAAATTATTTCTAGGATCGTGCATCCACTTGTTAGTCCAACAATTCTGCTATGCATAGGGATAACATATCTTTCACTATTTCTATCAGATCTATTCATATCACATCTTCTTTCTTCTAGTTGTGCCCTAGTTTTCAGACTAGGACCAAATCTATTAAACATACCTAGATCCATTATTTCGAAACAAAAATTTCCACTTATCTTACCTTTTTCAGAGCACAAAGATTTAATATATTACCTCTTTTCTTCAGATCGGCCTTCTCTTATTAGCATAGAGCTTCACAATTCAAGTAGAGTAATGCGCACTAGGGAAACAGATCTATGCACAAATCTTTCTCTTTTCTTCAGTTCCCAACATTCACAGTTTCAGGTCCCAACAATGGAACCATTTGTTGGCACAGAGGAAGACCCAGGGTTCAACACTTCAATAGTGCACCAAAAAAACCCTAACTACCATCCCTTTCGACAACACCTGTGAAGCAGATGAAGTCTCACCCGAGGTAGAGGCAGGGGGGTTGCAAGACTCAAGTGTCTACAACCTAGCTGGGAAACATATATGTGATCACAGTACTTAACAGAGTGCTTAGCAATTAACATTCATTAGTATTTAACCCTTATTCACATCGTAGGTAAAAACCCTAATTATAGAGAAACGCAGTATTCAACAAGATCTAACACATCCAAGCTCTTAGCATATAGAAATAGATCAAATATAACATTCATTCACATTACTAAGCACTAAGATACTATATCATATGCATCTAACATACATAAATATGACAATACTAAGCATAAATCACATCAATCACACAAAGCAACCATAACACAAGATATATGTGGTTCACCCCCAGCGTGGGGCTATGTCCACCAACTCTTCGTCTTCTTTATTATCTTCTATCGATCTCCTTACATGCACAAATCCTCAAAACCAAATCCGCATAGGACAGGAGATCTATGTGCACCTCGCCAGATCCTCCTTCCCCGAGCTTGGCACGGCACAAAGCCTTTCTTACAATCACTTGCACTCAGCTCTACAAGTTCTCAACACACAGTATACACAGAGCTAACTCAATCACATAGATCCAATCACTTGCACTTATCATAACACTTCACAACACTACTACCCCACTACTTACATCGCCTAGCTTTCTATTTATACATTACAAAAGGGCCTAAGAATGGGTAAACCCATGGGCCTACATCCCATACTCGTTACATAATCCCTAAACCCAAAAAGCCTGCAAAAGGGGGCGAGATCCCACGATCTCCACTTCATCTGGTGCTCTGTCTTCGACCAGCCTATCGAAGTCCCAAAATTGGTCAAACATGACCAGCACTTCAATAAAACCTAGTTAAGGGACAACACTCTTTAATTCAATAATTGGATCTTGTTTTCTCATGATCTGTGTATTTCCAAAGTTGTTATAATGAATTCGGATTGTGTATTGGTTGTTTACAAATTTTGTTTTCTTGTGTTGGTTGTTTTGAGACCATTGGCATTAAAAGAGTCATGGGTGGATTTTATTGTGTGTAGTTGTTCACAATTTTTATATGAAAAATATTTTGGTTGGGAAACTCTCGGGCCTGCCTTGCCTCTGGTTCCTTGTTTTGGGTTTTCTTCCCTATTCTAAAATGGGTTTTCTCTGCTTCTTACCTGTGGATTTTTGTGAACACTCTGCATGTATGTTAAGACTGTTGGTCTTTGTGGCTAATATGCCTGCACCATAACCCCGACTTCATGAGTATTAATGTGGAACATTGTGGTGGGAGTAAACCTTTTGTGCTTTGTTCTGGCCAAAACCTCAGGTTGTTAGCCCTAATGTCACTTACTGTCATTTTTGTGTATTAAACCCTATGCACAATTGTGAAGGTGTTGCTTACTCAGAATTTGATGAAAGCATTGTACATGTTCTTTTGTTTTGGCACGGGTTTTGATTGGTCATTTGCGATGAAAATATGGAGGAAGTGTTGGATTCACTTATTTTCTTGAAGTTATAGTCTTTCCATATGAATTTCATGAGGTCAATAGCAATGTTGTGAATTATTGTTAAAATATAAACTTACCATGTTCTATTGTAATTACGAAAAGCACATGTGTATAAGTTGTATGATGCTCGAATAAAGTATATGAACCATAATGAAATAGGATGAGGAAGTTTGGTAAATTGTGCTTCGATTGAATTATGGTTATATACAGGGATTTGTTTTGGGGCACTTCACAGGACCCTGTGGGTTTTAAGAACTTTGTTTTTGTTGATATTATGCTTGTAGCCTGTCAACTCCAACACTGTTGGTGTATTTCCTGTGGCGATTATGATGTTTTTCATTTTCAACTCTGTTATATACAAGCAATATTGTTATTACAGTTATTTTTCAAAATCCTGGGCATATTAAATTGGTAACTGTGTAATACATTTTCTAAGGCAAGTAAGTAGTTTTGTGAAGCAAGCAACAGTTTTGGGTTGTTGTTTTGGAAACAGAGTATGGTTTAAACTTTAAATTTTTAAATAGTAAGATATTTTTATTGCAAATTTACATAAGAGATGGTATGTTTGATATATCATTTGAACAATATCCATAAGAATCCCCCCTCCCCATTCTACCAATTTTCGCTAAATACACCCCCTTCACGATCCCAAATTCACTTATTCATTGCCTGTTCTGTGATATTTATTTTGAAGAGGATTCTATGTGGAAATGAAAGGAAATTGATATGGCAAGGATTGAGGATTGATGTTTTTGATATGTTTAGATACACAGTTGATTGTTTTATTAATTTTTTGAATAGTGTTCATATATTCCTTCCCCTCCATGATATCATTTTTCGCTAAATACAAGCCCTCTATATTTCCCATTAACCCTATCAATTCCCTCCAATCCTTCCACAAAATCCTCTAAGTCTGTGTCTTCACGCCTCCACCTAAAATATGATTTCTCTCATGTAATCAACAAAATACAACCCCAAGTGTCTAACCAACCAAGGGACACTCAAGGAAAGTCAGTTGGAGACAACAGTGAGAAGAGGAAATATGCCTCGCAAAGGAGAAAATATGGATTTTTAAAGTTTTTTTTATGATTTTCAGTAATGAAGACAGTATTTGATAATTTGCAACTTTTGTGGACATCAAGCTTTATTTTGGATATTTTTGTGGATAAAATGGATATATTTTTTTGGGGAGGATATGTCCTTAAATTTTGTTGATATTTAAATATTCGATTTGAATAATATCAAGGGGAGCTACAAGGGTGTTATATGATCCAAATGATAAAATTTTGTATTTTATAATTGATGATTGGTAAAAGAATGATGGGAGTCACAAGGGGTCCCACCTATTTAGTAATTATTAACTAGACCCTTATTTATATATTATTATTAGTTATTTCT
>JZKD02S2243126.1:47838-61496 GCA_000966675.3 Picea glauca
TCTGGAACCAACTTCATAGCGTTACTATATGCCTTTTAATTTTTAGGCTAATTTGTTTCTATGATGCTTGTTTCTTCTTATTCTTTGACAAATTTCAAGTAGATGCATTATAGTAAACTTCAAATACGAATACATTATCATATGTACTTTTGAAAATCATTCTGAATTGACAATGAAGTACAAGGTGATATTTTTTGCTACGGGCTTCATTAGTAAATGACGACAAAAAAATATTTTTTTGTTTATGTGACATGGGACTTCTCCCTTATAATTAAATAACCTCAAATAGTGAACATTTTATCTATTGTACATCTGAAAAGGATATTATATTGACCTTTAAACTATAGAATAACATATTGTCTTAGATGTATTAGAGGCCACCTAGAAATGTTTTGCTCGATTCTAACATCGAATTGATGTAAAATCCATTTCCTCCTTTTGCCTTGTATAGATCCGCGCGTATCTTGATGGGCTTGGGAATATTCAAGAGACAAATATTTGCTAAGATTGACACTATAGAGGCATTTTTTTGATCACTGAATGAAGTCTCCTAGTCTTAAACTTTCCATTTCATGTTTAGCTGGTCTTAGATAATCACACTACACAAGAAGTAGTTGCTTATTTGAATCTTGATATACACACAACTTATGTTGCAGGGTTTGGAGCACTTTGATGTGATCTTGCGAGAGGCAGATTGTACTATTATTTCACGGGGTCATTTAGGGATAGATCTTCCACCAGAGAAGGTAGCCTTTGATATTTGATGTAAATGTTTTTCATATATCCATTTCCTAATGTTTTTTTCCCATAGATAAATGAATATTGTTGTCATTGTAATATGACTACAAGTCTAGTTGTGTCCCTGCATGGAGATATCTTACAAGTTTGTATTTTTACTAAATCCAAACTTAATGTTTCTTTGGAGTATAAGGTAATGACAGCCATGATTGATGGAATTGTCTAATATGCTCTCTTGGTAAATCTTATTCATTTGGTATTGTAATTTGTTAGTGTCAAGGGAGGCTCCAAATTCTTTACACTTTCAAAGAAGGGATATTTACTTAGGTAATAGAGGAAATATAGCAGTGTGAATAGGTAGGCAAATCAAATTGTTTGGAGGACCATCAATAAGTTGTTGATGTTGTCTTCTCACTGTCAAACATTTTCATAGATCAAATTAGTTTGGAATTTGATTTGCAAGCTAGAAGGTAGGAGACAACTTGTAGAAGTATTGCTGGTTTTTGTATTATAGTTCTCTCCAAGCTAAGGCTCCACATGTCAAGTGCTCCTCTTCACAAGGTTGCACACTCTAGAAGACAACCTCCTAAGCTCCAATTCTTCTCCTCCACATGTGTATCAAGTCCACAACAACCTACAAGTGGTGTGCTCTCCAAACAAGATTCCCTCTAGCCAAATGCTCAACCTCTTGAAGTGTGCCATGTGGTATCAATTCTCCTAGGGTGAAGCACCCTTCCTCCTAGTGCTTAGTGCTCCTCCACAATATAACTCCACATCCTATGCCAAGGTCTCAGCCTCATCAACATGTGTGCAATGTAGAAAATGTCAATGCCATATAAAACAACTTCCAAGTTCCTCCATAAGAAGTGTGTCTCCTCTACCAAATATCTTGAGTACAAGCATCCACCTATAGTAAGTGTTCCAATTGTCAATCAATCAAAACAATCTAGGATACAACAAAGGGCTAGGGTTTCACCATGTACCCCACATCACATGAAGTGTTTTGAATTTCCTATTAAACCCAACACACGACTAACAATCCAAATAAACTATATTTATTAATTATTAGCACAACTAGGTTTTCAACGAAAATATAAGCGTAAGCACTACAAAGAAACCAAACACATTTTCACAGGACATTCAGGTAAACACCCCTGGAAAAACCCTTGCGGGAAAACTGGTTTTGAGTTTTATTTTATTAAATAAAATCTTGGGTTCCTGTCCTGGGATAATGGCCCATTAGAGGAATTACAATGTTGCAGTTGATAGCCTAGCCCACTTGGATGCTATCTCCCCCGCTTCCCCCTGCACCCTTTCCTCATCCCTTCCCACTCAGACACAAGTACATGAGAAAGACTCCCTCTTTCTCCTATGCATTCATTGTATGCCTCTCACCCTCCTTAGATATGCTTTTATAATCCCTTAATGATTAAAACCCTATCTCCAAAGTGATGAACGATCAATATCTGATCTTGATCACTTGATATCAATGACTGTGACTTAATCTCTCATTGATATATCATAAAAAATGATAGACGGATATGAAAGAGTGTACAATGAGAACCTTTACAAACATAACCGCTAATGCTCGCAGCATCGTCTACAGGATGGAAAAATCATGTTTCTTTTTCCAAATATGTAAAACGAGTATATTACAGTTTAATGAATACATTTTCATATTATTATATATGGTTTTATACTTTATCAAAAAATTTGCCAAGACTTTATAAGGTTTTATAATTTAGTGAAAGATTCGCCAAGATTTTACAAGAGTTTATAGTTCAGTGAAATATTTGCCAATTTTTTACAAGATTATATAATTGACTAACAGATTCGCCAAAAAATTACATATACATATTATATTATTGATAAAATAGCCTTCAATATTTCCTATGTATCATGGGGATTTGCCCATTTATTATACATATAAATTTAGGGGGGGTTCTTAAATCACCCATGGTCTGGTGTCCTCTTTGTGTTATGCAATCTTGGCTTACAAGGGTGAAATTCATTCCAGTTTTTAAATAATCCAAGTATTTTGTATGCTATTGTGCTTGTGGATGGGGTCTAATTTGCATTTTTTTTTTTTTTGGTCCATCCAAATGGACGAGCAGACCAGGGATGGTAGATGCTTAAATTTGTGTTCCCTATGAGTCCAAAGATCAAAGCAATCAGAGATTTAAGATCAAGCACCAAAGTAATTTTTTCCCAAACCAATCTGGAGAAAGGACACGTGATGAACAAGTGGTCTGCGGATTCATCATCATTGAAGCAAAGTTGGCAAATATTTGGTCCTATCCAACCCTTTCTTTGAAGGATATCCTAGGTTTTTAGTTTATAAGCGATCATGAGCCAAGTGAAAAGTTTAATCTTTGAAGGAAGATGCCAACTCCAAATTTGTTTTGTCTAGCCCTCAATATTAGAATGCCTGAGCATGTGTGTAATCTCTGTATAGACATTCTGGACAGTTAATTTTCCCGAATGGTCACCCCCCGCCCACTAAAGTTGATCATCCAATTCATTTAAATGAATACCAGCAAGCTCTAAGGTCGAGCAGAGGGTGTTCTAGAGAGGTGCTAGCTTTGTGTTGAGTTCGAGTGTATCGTTGGAGATCCACCTATCAGGTAAAGAAGACGAGATGGATTGATCTCGGGCTTGGTAGAGATACCAGATATTTTTAAAATGTAATTGCGCTATCAATCGAGGTGGTAGTATAGTGGTATCTCCCAAACCAAGGATGCCGTTGCGGCCAAGGTTGATGGAGTGGTTTGATCTTGACTTCCAACAAAGCCCATGTGTTAACAAATGTTTTGATTTAGTGAGGTTTTTACAGAATAAAGAAGTTGCACTGTTGGTAACCCTATCAGTTAGAAGCCAACAGGAGACTATGTAATGCGAAAGATATTTGTCCTTAATAATGGAATGCCAAATTTCGGGTGTAGTCAGCACGTGCCAGAGAGAGTTGGCCACAAGCGCTTGGATGAAATGAAAAATATTATGGATCCCCCATCCCTCAAAGAAAGATATTGTGGCCAGTCTTTTTTTGAACTTTTGCGATGAGCCAATTCCAATCTGCCAGCTTATAGGAGTCTGCTTTTAAAAATAACCCAGATACTTGAGTCTAGTGGAAAGATGAGTAAAGGTGTAAGGGAAGATACCTTTAAGCTGATCCAAGGTATGTTGTTGCAGATTTGCGAAGTGAAAAGTTGATTTTTCCCAATTGATCGACAAGCCTGTTGCGCAGCATAAGGTTTTTAAGATCTCTTTAATCTCTTTCCATTCCTGTAAAGAATCATTAGTCATGATGAGGACATCATCAGCGAAGAGAAGATGAAGAATCTTGATAGTCCTGGACACCTTAATTCCAAAGATCTTTCCATCATCTTGTCCATGTTTTAGAAGTAGAATCAAGGCTTACATGGCTAGAATGAAGAGAAAAGGTGAGAGGGGACAACCCTGCCACAGACCTCTATCACTGTGAAAGAAAGAGGATGGTTCCCCATTAATCAAAATGGCAAGGTTTGCACTAACCACACAACTCATGATCCACTTGATCATAGAATGGCTAAAACTTGTCTGAGTTAGGATCAATCTGAGGAAATCCCAGTCTATGCAATCAAAGACCTTCTTGAGATCTAGTTTGAGGATGAGTGCCTTGGAATTTTTGGATTTAATACTATGTAGGCACTCCTGGGTAGTGCCAATAGCATCCAGAATCTGGCGACATTTTAAAAACCCCAGTTGTTCATTGGACATGAACTATGAGAGGAATGACTTTATTCTAGTTGCAATGAGAAGAAATTGCAGAATGCAATAGGACTATGATCAACAAAGGTAGTAGGATTTGCAGCTTTAGGAATGAGGGTAAGAAAGGTCGAGTTCAGAGCACCTGCCACTTTCCCTTTGATTCTAGTTTCCTCCACAAGTTCCAGGAGATCCGGACCAACCAAATCAAAGAAATGCAGATAAAATTATATCGTCTAGCCATCGGGGCTTGAACTTTTATCCTTAGAGAAAGATTTTAAAGAAACCAAAATCTTCGGAAGGGAGCAAGGGCTATCAAGTGTCAGTGAATCATCCATCATTACAGGATGAGGAAAGAGTCCAGCCACTGTGACTGAGGTCTGTAAATTTCCAGTGGGATCCGCCTCAAAGAAAGGTTTAAAATGTCTAACAACAACTAAATTTATAGCTTGTTGTCCTCTATGGCGGATACCTTCTGCATCTGCAATTTCCCAAATGTGATTTTTACTCCTGCAAGAGCTAGCAAAATTGTGAAAAAATTTGGTGTTAAGATCACCACTCTTAATCCAATTTATCCTACAACGTTGTCTCCAAGTAGCTTCTTCTTTGAGGAGGAGTTGGTTTCTTTCAGTTTCAAGGCCTTTTATAACTTCACTGTTGTCTTCAAATACCCCTGCCCGAACATCTGTTATTTGGAAAGTCTGTAACTCTGTTTCAATATATGTTAGTCTTTGTGTGTTGTGTTTCTTGAGTATGGCTACCCATATTTTTATACAGGCTTTTAGGCTCTTAAGCTTCCATGCAAGACGATGTTGAATACAGGGCTCGGTAAGATAAAGAGGATCCTTCCATAATTCAACAACTATGGAAAAGAAATGAACTTCTAGGAGCTAGCCCGAGTTAAATTTGAAGGGATGTGCAATTTTGTGGGTTGATGAGTCCAAGTGCAAGAAAATCAGAGCATGGTCTGAAAGGAAAGGGGAATCTACCCAAGTGAGGATTCTATTCTCCGTGGTAATTAAATGTTCAGAAATGAGGAAACGATCAAGTATTTTGGAGATAGATTTTGATCCCAATCGCCCATTTCGCCAAGTGGGAACTAATAAATCTGGAGCATAGTCTACCAAATTGTGATCTAAAAACAAGGAAGTGAAATAGTCTCCCAGAGTGTCCTGGGTAGCAGATCCACCCCAAATTTCCCTTACGGAGGTAGTGAGATTCAGATCCCCCACTATGATTTGGTTTTCGAGGTCAAGTAGACCTTGAGCTTCTACCTTATTCCAGAAAGTCTTCTTATTGGTGCAGGGGCCATAGATATTGAGTAAATGAATCCTTTTGTTGTTGAAACGACAAGTACCAAATAGAAATATGCCTCCACATCAAATAAATGGAGATAGGTCAAATTTGGTGGGGTCCCAAGCCATGACCAAACCCCTAGAGGTGCCAAGAGAGATAGCAATGCAGATGTGTCAATTGGAGTGGAAACGATTTAAAAAGAGTCAAGCCTTTTTTCTATCGACCAAGGTTTCCTATAGAAAAATGACGTCCGAAGATGAAAGTAAGAAAAGTATTATGAAGGAGGCAACTTTTAGGAGGCCCCCCACCCCTCTGATGTTGAGGGAGAGAAATATCATGGCTTTTCTCTTGCTAGGGATTTCATTCCTCTAAGCGCCCCAATATCAGTAAGATATTGTGAAGTAACCACAAAAATAGATGAAGAAGAGCCCTCCTTTCGATGGGCACTGGGAGTTTTAATCGGTGAGTGTTCAAACCCATGCCCTCTAGTCCAGGTGTAGTCTTTTTTCTGAAATGTTTGGCCTGGTCTCAGATGGTTCCAAACTCATGTCAGAGTCTGGCAGAATGTAAGGAGTAATGCCCATATAGGTAGGTAAGGTTATGGGGCTTAAAACTTCTTTATGTGATGGGATTAAGGAATCTAGTACAACACCAAGTGTGTTATCACCCGAATCAGACTCACTAAGACCTAGTAAGCAACAATACTCTTCCTGTTCAAAGAAGTGGTCACCAGAGTTCTCGATCGCTATGGATGGGGATGTGTGTGAGACACGTGAGTTCTCTCACACTTTCAGAGGACGATTTGAAGGTGTGGTTAATACATGAGCAGGCAGGGTAAATGTATGTGTCTCATCCAGCTTATAGGAAGGGTGTGGATTGGTCAGGGTGGGAGGTAAGTTTGAGGAAGGTAAGGAGCAAGGGATATTCTCTTCAGATAGTCCAAAAACAAAGGGAGGGGAAACTGTAACAGAAAAGATAGACGGTAGCGTTTGTGCAGAGGGTGATGGGTGAGAAGATGGACTAGAGGACTGGTGAAAAGGAAGAGATTTAGAATGTTTTCTAGGAGATTCCCCCCGAGGGACATAAATCGATCCTAAGATAAGGGAAGGAGAATTATCTAAGATATCCTTTTCCCAAGATGTGAGTGAGGAATATAGGGTCGGACATATGGTTTTTATCTTACCTGATATGGAGTCTTTTCTTGATAGAGCACCATCTTCAGGATAGTTTGGAATATGTACCTGTGTATTATGTTCTGGAGAGTCCATGTTGGAGGCAAGCTCAAGAATCGATTCCTCTAAAATCATCTTCAAGGGTGCCAGTGCAAGTTTTTCTCAAGTGGCCTGTCTGTCTGCAAAGTGAACATCTGAAGGGAACACCAAGATAGTCTAGCTTCTGGCGAGTAAGATGTCCTCTCCAGTCTATATCCAGTGTTTCGAGCAATCCTTCATGCAAGTCTATTTCTACTAGTATCCTCGCAATTTTTTTTATCTCGGCCAAGAAGTGTCTTGGAGTCAACGCAGATGGAGCGGCCTAAGGAGTTACCAATGCCCATGAGTGATTTTTCATTCCGTAGGTGGAGGGGTAGTCCAGGAAGAAGGACCCACAGATTCTAAAGTCGGAAGTATTCTTGTGTTGGATCGAAACTTACTCGCCAGCGCTTCAACATGAGGCTACTGTCATCTAGAATCCAAAGGTGCTCCAGAATAGTTGTGGAATCCTCAGGTGATTTGAACTAAAAGTAAATCCAGCCTCGTCCAAGGTGTGAGAGAGAAGGGACATAGCCCAGTAATGGCCGCCAAGTTTTAGTCATCCAAACTTCCAGGTCTGTAGAACAAAGGTGTTTGTAACAGATTCTTCCCACAAGACTGCATAGGGCCATGGAGACCGAGTCCTCCAGTCCGATATCCACACCAAGAATAAGATTATTTTTTGTTTTCTTTGGAGCCCACACACGTTGTATAGTTTTCCTGCTCCCAAGAGGAAAGGATCAGACCTTTCGAGCAAGTCTTGAGGTTCTTGTAGAGTCAAATGTAGCTGAAGGTGCTAGTTTCTGGGGTGTGGGACTGCTGTGTGGTAAATAAAGAGTAGGACTGATAGTAGAAGACAAGGCGAAGTGTGATGAGGGCTGAAGCTTACAAGTTTCAGGTTGTAAGCTTCATGAAGTAGGTCTACTTTCTATAGAGAGGTGTGTGGTTTTTGTAGTAGGTGGGGCGGGAGATGGGAGGGCACGAGATGGTTGTCAAAGGGTATGGGGGGACGAGTAATCGGAGATGGATAGGTGGTGGTAGACTGAAAGGAAAGATGGAGAATGGTGAAACCTGGGGAAGAGGGCAGAACTGCAGTTTCAAGAGGAGGTTGTGAATGGTTGATGTGCCCGGAGAGCTCGTCCGTCAAGGTGAAGAGACCCGCACTGTTCCAGATGGCCTCGTTAGCAACACTCATGAGTGTGCTGACTTTCGCCTCCATCAATGCAAGTCTCGTGAGGTAAGAAGAGTTTAAAATAATAGGTTACATTAAAGGTGTAGGGGCAAGATGACATAAATCTGTCTCTGATGTTCTGCAAGTCAGAAGTGTGGGTCCATCAGGAGGTCGTCCAGGGACATCTTGAAGGATGGCAAGCTGTGAAAGAAAGCGAGATCAAGAGAGTTTTGAGGGCCAAATAGATTTAAGCTTAATGCCAAATCTTTTCACTATATTTATGAAAAGAGTTAAAATGTTTGACATAGATTTATGCTATGCATAATGATTGATGCCAAAGCTTTTTACTATATTTATGAAAAAATTTGAAAATGTACCTACAATTTTTTTGATTAAGATAAATTTGTATTATGCACTAAAAATTTTCATTAAATTTATGAAAAAAAGTTAAAAGTATCCTTACATAAAAGATTGGGAAAATAAAGAAAAGTAATTTTGTTGTCATTTACAAATTCAATACTTATTACACTTTAGGTCACACTTGCAAATATAAATCTTATGGATATTAAGAGATTATTTTAAATATTTATTACTAATTAAATGGACATAAAATTTTGAAATTCCTTTCATATTATAATTAAAAAATTATTAAAAAATAATTTACAAATTATAAAAAACTATTAAAAATTAATTTACAAATTTTAATATAGTAAATGAATATTTTTTACTATTACCTTTAATTAATTTACTTAATATTAAATAAATTTCCAAACATAAAATTTCAAAATTCTTTCCATTTATAATTAAAAATCTATTAAAAATTAAACACCTTTTCCCTATTAAAATTTCTGGAAAGTTAGAAGTGACTTTTCTTGTAATTAAGTTATAAATGACTTTTCTTGTAATTAGAAACTTATAAGTGACTTTTCCTGTAATTAGATATTTTAGCAGTCTTTTTTTTAGCAGATATTAGAATGCTGAGCGGGAGCTTTATTCATCAAGAAGATGGTATTTATTATGCAGTGAAAACTGAAAGAGAATCAGAATATTTTAAAAGACTGATAATCAATTAATGATATAACAGTGTTAAGACTAGCACAGCCACAATTATGTGGCTGATTAACGCCGAAAGGCATATATCATTTTCAAAAAAACCTTAATTCACCTATTTTATTTACAAACAAACCTTAATTCACCTATTTCATTTACAAACAAACCCTAATTCGCCTATTTTAATGTGAATGCACTGCTGATCCTATACAGGACGACTATCTACGCTCAGAGGTGGCATGAACTGTGCCTTCACTGTATAAATACACAGCCTTTAGGTTATCTGTATAAATGCTGCCTTATTAATTATCTATCCATTTTACCATATTACTATATTTTTAACCGTCAACATCAAAATCAAATTCAAATTCAAGTTCAAGTGCATGTAATGTTTCTGAGCGATCTCACTACAATGATTTCACATTAAATGAAAGCTGCTTGAATGGAAATAGAACAATGATTTCACATTAAATGAAAGCTGCTTGAATGAAAATAGAACAGCAGATCTGAATTCAATAAATAAATCAATTGTTTTCATTACAAATATAATTCGACCTATTTATGCATCCTGGTCATCTGCTAAACCACGCATTGGCTTCGAAGGCTCCACATCCTCTGGCCTATTCCCAACGTCTTCTTCGTAAATGTCAACATCCCACAATGTGAATAACTTCTTTTTCTGAGGAGAAGGGCTATAGCCTGCGGATGAAACTGATCCATCAATAACTTATTTCTCATGGATATTGGCTGGACTACGAGAACGAGAAAGGAAATCAGAACTCAATTCCGAATGGAGGAATATAACTGAGTCATCAACAACTTCTCTCTCATGGTTTTCGTATGGACTAATCGTGTTTAAATCCCCGAACCAGTTGATTCGACTGCACATAAAGGTGGTCATAAAAAAACGCCACAGAAACCTCTTGAACACCTTACTGTCATAGGTTATATATATTAAATATATAGCATATGGAATATATTAAGTATAATCATTTTTTGAGGTAAATTCAAGCGAATGCTGGTACAGTAACCCGAGGGCATAAAAATCCAGCAGGTGGCCGCAGGCATCCACGAACACGCGGTAAGAAGGCGGTCATGAGATGGTGGTTGGTAATATGAAACGTTAGGTATGGGTATCAGAAGGCCAGTTCAGAAGCAGAATGTGGGCATTTATTTAGATGTTACTGTTTAATTTTACTTAATTATTTAAATGTGGCAATTATATATCCTTACAGTAATTTTTTAATGTGATTAGGTAAATGTTAAAAAGCCTTATATGCCAGCATCTTCAATGCATAGCCATCAGATTAGGATTTAAGGTTAAAAGATCATTAATTGTGCCCATTGTCAATAGGTGTAAGCCTTTCTGCCTAAAAAAAAAATTAATCTTATATATTGTTTTTGTTCTGGGAATATCATTTTTATAGAATAATTATACAGAAAAAACTAAATGATTACAGTACTGATGGTGGATATGTAAATGTACAGTTTGAATATGCTCCGAGGTTAATGGGAAAATTCTGAACTATTTTGACAAGGATTGTAACAGAACTGTTATATTATCCAATATAAGTTTTTTTTTTATTTTCTGAAAAATTAGATATTTTAGCAGCCACCGTGAATGGACGGAGTTTTTAATATTAAAAATTTAATGCCATAGTTTGATAGTTTGAGGACTATATTAACGGAGGTTTGACGACTATATGAGCAGAGGCTTTTGACAGGGGTCGTAGCATAAAGCCTACGGTTACAGTGGGAACACTTTTCTCTGCGACTAAAGTTAGTGACAATCTCATGGAGCTTCGCCAAATTTAGTAGCGTTTTATAGTATCTTCTGAGGTTCAGAGAAGTTTGGTTTGATCAGGAGAATTAAAGGCAATAGGTTTTGTCGGTGGAGAATTGAAAACAATAGGTTTTATAAGATAAGTCTGAGTAGGGTCTGAGATCGACTCTGGCGGGCTCTTGCAATCACCATTATTTATTTGATTTTTTTTAATTAATAAAAACGTTGATTAATTGTTGTACGAAATGTTTTCCACTGTTGTATTTATAGTTTTCCATCAGCTTTTCTGTGGGTAGTTTTTGAAGTACATGACACTAAAAAGAGCGTACAAAATTCGATTGATTTCTGTAGGTGAAGATCGATTCCCTGCCTCAACATTTAAGACTCTGTATAGAGGGTAGGTGTTATATCTAATGATTTTTTTTTTAATTTTTTTATTTATTTGGTTGTAAAACTATACAATTTTTTTTAATCATAATTAATAATCAATTATAAAATAAAAAAAATTATTTAAAAAATTTTAAATTTATTTTTTAATTTAAAAAATAATCAGTTTAATATTTATATTAGAGTATATTTGAAAAAATTGTGATGTAATAAAGAATTAGAGAATAAAAAAATTATAAAAAGTGATTAATCTTAATTTAAAAAATTAAAAGTATTTCTTTTTTAATTAAAATAAAAAAGAAAATCAACATTATTAATTATTAATAAGAACAAACTCTTATTAACTTTATAGTAAAAAGAGAATTTTTAAATATTTATTAAAATACTCACCTTTTTAATCATAAACAAGAAAAAATAAAATATTTATTATAATACCAACTTTATTAATCTTTTAATTCATCAAAACTATCATTAATTAAAACTATTTTTCTTAAAAAAAAATTACATATAAAAATTAAATTTTATAATAAACAAAATTATGTACCACAATTTTATTCTTAATTTTTATTTTTTATTTTTAATGTATGTTCCCGATAAAACTTTATTTTTTTTAGTGTGTGAGCTGCAAAAGACATTACTTTTTAGTACCAGTACAGTGATTACCATTGGAGGATAGCCTGGCTATTGACAGCGACTAATTTCAATGGACTTTAATTACTTTAATGTAGGATCCGTTCAGTGTTCACGAAATTAAAGGAGTATGCTAAGCGTTCGCGAAATTATAGGAGTAGGCTAAACGAGTCCGGGCAGGCGAAGCTATCAGACTTCGGAATCTCGAAGCTCATCGCCCCGGATTTCTCCCACGCCTCCACGGAGATCAAGGGGACGACTGGCTTCCTCGACCCGGAGTATTTCTTTGTCGGTAAGCTGACCGAAGCCAGCGACGTCTTCAGCTTCGGAGTCGCTCTTCTGGAGCTGATTTCGGGTCAGAAGGCGGTCATCAACACGCCCTCTGGTGGGGCCGAGTCGATAGTTTTCACGGCGCATGTGTTCATGAGCGGCGAGGACCCGGACGTGAGGAATCTAGTGGATCGCAGGATTGCAGACGCCGTGGATGCTCGTGATCTGGAGTCCATTAAGATGGTCCTGAATATAGCTTACAGCAGTGTTCAGCCTTACAGAAATGAAAGCCCTTCTATGGTGGACATTTTGAATGTAATCAAAGAGGCCTGGAAGAATTATAGCCAGAAACCGGAGGAAGTATCCATGGATATCTTACATTCAGACTGTGACTGAAGGCCATAGTTTAAGTCTAATTGTTTTATGTTTTTTGTTTTTTTTTTGGATATTTTTTTGTTTAATTTTATCTGATAAATTTTTATTGGAGATATTTCTAATAAATATGTAGTTTTGATTGGTTAATTCTTTATAATTTTAATGTTGAAATGGTTTTTGAAAAAACTGAATCCATTTTTACATTCAAAAATACAATTTAAACAATAAAAATTTATAATTTCGTATAGATTTATGTCAGGAGATTACCTCATTTAGTAAACAATTAGATAACTTTTGATTGAAGAGATTTAGTAATTCATCTTTTACATTAGATAACCAGATCTAAATATGAAAAACCATAAAGTTTTGTATTTTGAATACCATTATATAAATAAACAAATTCAAGTAAATAAAGTGACTTAATTTCTTTAGGAAAAAAACATATTGGATATGATTGAGGGCATTCTCAGCTTTTTTTGGTCCATCTTACATAAAAACATTTTTATCTTTAAAGTAACATTTTTTTCATTTTGATTTACTTATTTTTTGAAAATCTTAAAATATGGATTTTGTTTAAAAATGAAATAAAACTTTAAAAATAAAATAAAGTAAAATTTTACAATTAAAATACACAACAATCAAGAACTATAATTTAATATCAACTACAATGAAACAGTCTAATCTTAAAGTAAACTTCCCTCTTACTTAAGTTATTTGCCTTGACATTGCAAATGAATTTGTAAAACCTTATTATTATTGCAACAAATTCCATATTACAATTTCAACAAATAAAATTGATAATTTAATAATTTATAAAAATCCTAAAAAAAAACTTAAAAAAAAATTAATTACAAAATTAACTTATTCATAAATACAATATACATTTACATTAAAATGTAAAATATAAAAGTAAAATAACTTTATTTTTTATTTTTAATTTATTTCAATAAAAAATGAAAATTAT
>JZKD02S2243126.1:92640-110473 GCA_000966675.3 Picea glauca
CCTCTCATTTGTCCAACAATGGGGCACCTAGGGAGGTACCCAATGGGAATGTGGTTATGTATTATTAGTGGAAGTCATTTAATATATGAGAATGTGTTCATTTAATGTATGGTGGACTAGGTCCACTATGGTAGTTAGATGTAATAAATGTGAGAAGGCTCTCTAGAAGGTTCCTAGGAGATAGAGAGAGTTATAAAAAGAAGTGTAAGCAATGTAATGAAGCATAGTGAAGAATATTGTGAATGTATCAAGCATTTCTTGAGGAGTGTTATCCTTCCTTAAGGATTAATATATGGTGTTACCCTACCTCAAGGGTTTTCTATATTATTGTGTTCATGTTATGGTGAATGGTTTATGGTTTATTCTTAGTCTCATTGAACTATATTTGCAGATCTGGTGTAGGTTCTTAACAATTGGTATCAGAGCAATTTCCTTGGCCAAAGAAGGGAAAATGTTTGCTCTTTTTGCAGAATTTTTCTAAGGAAGAAAAAGAGGGAGGTGCACTTCAGGTTCAGATCCGAAGCTTTATGAGCTAAATTTGGAAAAAAAATGGGTATTTGAATTCCTCTCAGAAAAATACCCAATTTCAAGAAAAAAAATCAGCCGAAACGGAGTCTGGTAAGTAAAGTTATGATCATTTTAAATTCAATTGTTTTTCAGAGTTTTTCCGAAAAAAGCTGCGATTTTTTGCAGTAATCTATTTTTAAACCCTTGTTCTATTTTGGGGGTTTTACATAGAAAGATGTATTTTATAGGGAAATTTGATGTCCCTAGTATTGAAACATTCATTAAAGAAAGAAATTCATCATGGGAAGAGAATTGGCCCTAGCTCTCAAATTACAAGGTGATGCTGCCATTTGGTGGAAATCGCTTGATTATAAGGAGAGGATGACACTCTCCAATGAAGAATTTGAAAAAATATTGTTAGACAAGTGGTCTCATGGAAAAAATAAGGATACAGAGAGAACCAAGGGTTTATTTTCATGTGACAATCTATATTATAGGTTCATGGTTGTATTCATAAAGAAAATGTCATTGTTTCTATTAACCCTAGTTGCATGCATAATTTTATAAATGTTCAGTTGGTTAATAGATTGCGAGTTCTAGTAAAGAATATTCGAAGAACACAGGTTGAGGGTGAAAATGTTCAAATTGTTAAAGATTTGAAAATTAACATGGATAAATATGTGTTGCATTCATATTTTTAGGCTATGGATATGGATGAAGTGGATATTGTTTTGGGGTATTCTTGGATAGAATCAATAGGTACCATTAATATTAATGTGGAAAATAAGTTTTTGAAGTTGTGGTACAAGAAAAGTAAAATCATATTGCAGGATGTGTCTCTTAATAAAAAAGATGAGTCCACAAAGACCAGCAAAACAGTTATTGTCGAGTTCGAAGTTGAATTGGACGCAAAGTCTATAGAAGGAGATGAAGCAAAACCACAAGAAGGACACAATACAAAAGCTAAGGAGGTCATTGAATCAAAGACACACTGTGTTGCATATTTGAAGAAAACAGAATGAATTCTTACAGTTGTTGTATATCATCATCCACATCATATAGAGAAACAACAATCATCAAGGAAAGGGCGTGAGCATCAACACACTTATGCACTAACAGGGAACCAAAAAGGAAACCAATATAGAGGTACATGGAGGCCTACCAACACTACAGGAAGACATAAGGCTAGAGAACTAATCCCATGGAAACATCGACACGATGCAGAGCAAGATCACGGTGGCAAGGCAACAGTTGGACATCATGTTCATCTTCCATTAGGATGGATGGATGGTCATACTTGGTACCAATTGAGTACATTGGTTAGTCGATCATATTGTATGGTTTCTTCTTGCTTTTCGAGGATGAAACATGTGAAGGGGGATGGAATGTAGTATACCTAGGGAGGTAATATGGGGTACCCAATGGGAATGTGGTTATGTATTATTAGTTGAAGTCATTTAATATATGAGAATGTGGTCATTTAATGTAAGGTGGACTAGGTCCACTATATTAATAAAGGTCCACTATGGTAGTTAGATGTAATAAATGTGAGAAGGATCTCTAGAAGGTTCCTAGGAGATAGAGAGAGCTATATAAATAAGTTTAAGCAATGTAATGAAGCATAGTGAAGAATATTGTGAATGTATAAAGCATTGCTTGAGAAGTGTTATCCTTCCTTAAGGATTAATATATGGTGTTACCCTACCTCAAGGGTTTTCTATATTCTTGTGTTCATGTTATGGTGAATGGTTTATGGTTTATTCTTGGTCTCATTGAAGTATATTTGCAAATCTGGTGTAGGTGCTTAACAAAAACACATCATTTAACAACTAGTTTGTTTATGTAACAAAAATAGTTTACCCCTATAAAAACCATATTTACCCCATGTAAGAATAAATATATAAAGTGAACTTAGCTTTCCCTTATGTAAAAGGAAATATATAATGTAACTAGATATTTACTTTTACATATCAATCAATCAATATCAATCCTTAGAGGATTGATATTGATGATTTCTATTAGGGTTGTTTTTGTTGAAAGGTGGTTTGAATCCCTTCCTTCAATGATCATATTTCTCTTTCTTCTTATCCTTCCAATATTTCTGCAAGGATTCTCTACCATTTCCTTGTTCATACAAGTACTTAGCCTTCCTAATTGTCTCTGTCAAAGTCCTAGGCTCATAATATTGAATCTTATATTTATAAAAGGATGGTATTCCACTAAAAAACCTTTGTATATTCACCTTCTCATCCTTGATAAACCCCACATATTTCAACAACCTCAAGAACTTCTTTTCATATTCTGCCATGGTCATGCTTCCCAACCTAAGTTCAAAGAAATCTTGCATATTATTGTCATAGAAGTGCTATGAAAGGTAATCCTTATGAAATATCTCTTAAGTTGTGTCAAATTGATTCTAGTCTCATTAATGTTATAAAATTTCTTCAATTGATCCCACCACATGGCATATTTTACATGCAAATGGTAGGTCACAATTATGTCTTTTATATTAGAGAAGTAGTTGCACAATTGAAAATACTTCCTAATTCCAAGAAACTAGGCTTCAACATCATCTTCCCTTTCTCTTTCACAATCAAATGATGGTGGGTTAATATTCCTTATCTCTCCTTGCAAACTATCTAATTCATGTCTTCTTCTTTGGTTCCTAAAAGGAGACACTTCTGGGCTGCTTATGGAATCTTCATATGCATAAAATGTCCTTGTTGAGTATGGAGGTGAGTGATGTCCATGAGTTTTGATAGAAATTATTGAATGACCAGTTCTTTTTCACTTATCTCTTCTCTCATTATTTCTTCCTTCTTCATCCTATCTTGAGTCTGATCCATTCCTTGCTTGCCTTTACAACAAATTTAGGCTTTGCATCATTTGAGCATTTATTTGATTTTTTTCTCTCATCATATTTTTATTTTCTAATTTGTAGCTTGGCAATTCTATTCTCAATCTTCTCACGGTCTCTATGAATGTTTTAGGCTCCACATTTTTCCTGTGTCCATTTGACTCCGTCGTTGCATTACCAACACATATATTTTGACCTTTGGCTTTTCTCTCATGACTGAAGACTCCCTCTCCTTCCTCCATGTCCTGGATATGAATTATTAGCTTGATATGATATGTTTATATCCCTAATTATGCAAAATGTACAAGCAACCATTTTTGTTAGAATTATACATATTGTAAAAAATTGTCAATTAATGCTACATGTGCTTCTTCTTCTCAATTCATTAAGAATTATATTAGAATTATCCAAATTCTAATAATCCCAAGTTATTATCTCCTGAATTATATTTCCAATGAATATTCTTATGCCCCAATCCAATATCTTAGAAGAAATTTATGGCTTCTTGAAAAAATCATCTTCACCCCATTTGTGCATTTTCTCCACTGGTGCAATTTTACTGAAAGATCAACTTTTGTCAATTGCAGAAGAAAATCTATCGAGAAACAATAAAACTTATGTATTAGGAACTGATAAAAATCATAATTTTAACATACAAAAACATTCATATTGTCTAGATATCACTTCAGTAAGATTCTACAACAATCTGGAATATGTAACTTTGTCCTTACAATTTTTTTCCAGACTTCGAAATTTTGGAAAAATTGGTTATCTCTCAATATGTGCACTTCTAGAAAAACTTTATTAAATAAAAGTTGTCTATCTTGATGAGTATTCAAAATGTCGAGGAGATAAAATTTTCTAATTTTGTGATTTGGGATCATGTTTCCTCTAAAAATCCCAAAAATTCCCAAAAAGTGGTCTAGAATAGTAGATTTTGGACTATTTCAATTTTCAACACCCTCCTTCCAAACCCTTTATTTTTTATTCAATTCCTTCATGGTTTATTTCCATGTCTTCTTTCTAGACTCCCTCCAATAATTTCATCTTAATCTGGATTTCTTCCAATGATATGGACCTAGATCTTTAAAAACCACTATTTTTCAATTTCTAACAAACCCAACCAAAAATGGACCATGGCCCTCTAGGGAACTTTTGTAGATATCCTCTCTGTGGAAAAACCCCAAAATTTTCATCTCTATTTGAATTAATCTACTCCAATTATGGCTAAAATAATAAAATGGCTCTAGACTTTTTTGAAATTGTAGAACAATTTTTCCTACGTGGAAATCTACTGATGTGGCACCTCAAGTCCACATGGAACCTCGAGGAGATGCCATGTCACCCTCTCTAGCCATTTGGATTTCCCCGTCATCATGTTTCTATCCTCCCTTTACCTTTCAATATATAAACAATAAAATATTATTGATATACATGGCCCCATCGTACTAGTTGCCACATGGCACCACCCCAGTGGCCCAAGTCACCGATGGGTCATATCCACTGCCAGCGTCCACATGGAACCCATACATAGGATATAGGGGTGGGCAAGTCCCATCCTGCACCTTTTCCTTGGCACGTGAACAACTTGTCCCCACCTCGTATCTAACGGCCAAGATCAGGGATGATGGACAGTCCACAATGATTTCGCATCGCCAAAGTGCATGAGCGTTAATGGTCCTTCACGATGTGATATCAATTTTAACCCATGCTACATGGTGCTTTCTAATTGGTTTTTCATCGCCAAGAGACATTGCAAAACTGCTCCCTCCATGATGCAAAAATGCTTACCACCACTAGTGGTATCGGTTGTCGCTCCACCGATATCCCTACCATGGTGGCCTAACACCCCTCCACTAGGGCCTGTTACATTGCCACCATGCTATCGGCATGACATCGTGGAATTTACACCATGGCCCTTTCCACCATGGTAGTCCACATCACCTGACACATAGCCTCCACATCACCGCTGACATCATGTACGAAAAATCCCCAAATTTCCCAAAATTCATAATTTTTCAAATTTTCAAGGATGCATTATTTCAAAATTATAGCGAGGGCCGCCATGAAAATCCACATTTAAGCTTCCCTCAACCAATTTCAATTCTACTAACATTCAACCATTTCCATGCTCGACCCCTTGACATTACTTCCGACTCAACTTCTATGAAAATCACAAAAGCTTTGACCTACAAATCCACCCATACAGCCCAAGAATTGCAAACCATCACTCTGATACCAATATTTGATATGACCAAACCACCAATCTAGGTCACGTCACTTGCAGAATACTCTGAATACCAAACTAAATATGTACCCATTGCACAGGTACCTCTAAATTTCCCTTCTTAAGAAAATTTGAATTTATGTTAACAATTAATTCATAAAGAAGCATGAAAGAAATGCAATAATCACACATGCAATAATCAATATTCATGCTAGAATTAGAAATAATGCTTAATAATTCCATTCACAACAATAACCAGCAAGAAGGAACATTTAAAATACATATCTCAAAGATAATATTTAATACACATCGGAAATACATATACAATCTAAGAAACATGTGACATAGATAACTTATCTTTAATAAAACCAATCACCAACTAGTTGCAGAACAAGGATGTTCCACCCAACCTTATAAATTGTTGTTCCAAGCGTCAAAAATAGGTCACCCCCAAGCCAAGGATATGAATCCACAAGGATGGTTTCTAGAGTGACACTCAGCTTCCCAAACCAATCAACACTCAAGCTCTCACAGGTTTGCCAACACACAACAATCCAAAGTACAATAGCTCTCTTCTTTCCATTATGTACCACCCAAAGACAATGAAATCCCTTCACTGTGATGCACTCCCTTAGGCTATCCATTTATTTCCAAGGCTCCAATGCATGTGGTTAAGAATCTCCATGGTGGGACTCTTAGGATTCACAGTTGTGATTAAAGTTTAGCACATGCCAATGCATCTCAGGCATACATGCACCAATTCATGGCTAGAATGCACTAGTAATTACTACAACAAACAAAACAATGGCTCATTTCCTTAGTAATCCATCCCCATGTCCCAACCAAGGACAAGAATGAATGAGGATTATTGAATGAGCAACAATGAAGGAAGAGTGAACCCCCAGACAACCAAAAGATGGGTTTACATATTTACTTGAAAATCAAGAACCACATGGCCTTCCCCCAAGAAGCTCATGTAACCACCTTTCTCAATTAAAACCAATATGGGTAAATAAAATATAATAAAACACTTATCACCTTTATTCCCCTCTCTCATTGAATCATATCCCCCTATCTATGTCCTTGTCTATCTTGCATCCAATGAAGTATTTTATTAATAATTTTTAAAGCATTAAATTTCTAGGCACTTCGACCTTCCAACTTTATAAGCACTCTGGACTTAACATACTGGCTCACCATCCTAAGTATCATATGTACAAAATACATTATTAATCCTAGGACTCAAAACTGGGACCTATTATATCCTCATTCATAGATCTTCGAATTTTGATCTTGAAAATCACTCGTTCACATTTTCACCTTCTAAATCCCTCTAGGACCTGCAAAACAACTTAGCACTTGCTTGCAATAAAATGTGATATAATGGAATAAGATAGGTTTACATTATTTCTCCTTCCAATATATATGAAAAACAATCACAACAATGCATGTAAAACATATCCAAGGAAAATAAACAAATAAAAATGCATCTGTCACCTACTGAGGAGAGGTGGCCAACCTAAACTACCTGACAATATTTTGTTGATAACTTATTTTTTATATATATTTGATTGGAGTGATTACAAAGCCAGATGAAATTGGATTCATAGGGCTATCTCTAGTATAAATTGGTTTTCAAAGTGGGTTAAAATGATTTGTCAAACATGATGAGGAACAACCTTCTTAACAAGGCTACTTGTGAATTTTTTCCTAGACCAACGATTAGTATTTTTAGCTCATATTTTTCATTCGAGGTCGAATTGATGTGATTCCACTTGGAGACGAAAACAGATTCATTTATGTATCCCCAATATAAACATGTTTGGATTTGGAATTTAACTCATACATCAAATTTGATGAAGTATTGTCTACAAGGTAGAATTGTTTGTGATTTCCAGCTTAGACCTACATTGATTCTTTTTAGTGTAAATTCTTCATCCAGTGTCCAAATTAAGTGATTCAAGTTGGTTTTTAAACTATACTCAAATATACATATCCCATATAAACATGTTTTAAATATGTGATTATTTGACATGTAAAATATGCCAATGAACAATCAAGATGTAAATTTGTCACAATGTAGATTTTATGACAAACAATTACTAATTTGGGCATAATGTTTTCATATGACACATAAATTAACTGATTCAATTTAGGTTGGAAACTATATTCCAAGGTATATCTCCCTTAGAAATAGGTTTTTTTAAATTCCATCTGTTGATCCCTCAAATCTTAACTGCCCAGCTCTTTTTTTAGGAGATTTCCAAAGTCAATTTGCTACAAAAATAAAAACAAATCATGTGTGTTCTCCTAAAATAAGGTTTTAGGTGCATGGAATTATTGGTGGGGGCGTTTATTATGATGTAAGGAATTCCTCTACCAAAATTCTTCAATACCCATTTTATGGATATTAAAACATGACATTGAGAAAAATTGAAGTAACTTAATGACTTGGTAGCAATTTTATTATCACTAATTGATTCTAGGAAAAGATATTTAAAAGACGGACTCATAATTTTCATAGCATACCTTGATGTGGTTGAATATCCTATAGTGAATGTTTGTGCTTCCCCTTTAGCTATTGAAACTTTGCTTGAGTTTCCTCCTCCGGATGCATCCCTTCTCCTGTAGATCTTCTTGCCAATGTGTTAGTGGATGGAGTGGTTCTTAATGCACCACAAGTGGAAATGATTGGAGTAACTGGAACTTTTTTTTTTCTATTTTAATAAATCTACCCTTACTATTTCTTGGTCTATCCATACAATACCCACATGACTAGGATTTGTAAAGACTCACTATAGTGAATGTGCAGGTTTTTACCTCTCATCCTTTTGTATCTACTCCTCCTTGTCTAAAATGTTTGTACTAAAGAAAACATAACTTCAAAGTTCTAAATCTAATTCCTTTAGCATTTCCCCTGCAAGGATGCCAAAAATATCAGGAAATTTATATTTCTAAATCATATTACATCTTATTGTCAATCTAGAGTATGTAAACTTCTGAAATGCAAACACAGTATGTGCAAAATTAGATTATTTGTAGTATGTTCTATCTATAATGCTTAATTTGTATCCTACTTATGAAATCAATTGCATGAAATAAATGGAATGAAAGACAAACTCATCATTGAAATTATACCTTACTATATCCATCAATGTTGTAAATCAGGTTGTAGTTAAGTGTTCGATATTTGAGATGTAAATCTTCTACAACAATACTTTGTTTCATATATGTCATAATATAATTCAATGAAACTTACTATGGAAATGAAACACACCACACTTCATCAATCAAAAGAAAACTTAATCATTCTTGGAAATGACCATGTACTCGAATACCATCATGCTACTAGGACCCTGTTGTCACCAAGCTATCTTTTGACATGAGTTAGACACCTCTTATTTCCATGAATTGTTGTTCTTGTTGTTAGCAAGATTTAATAAAAGGAAAACTAATCTAATTTGTAAAAGGAATAAACTATTCAAGAAATTAAATTGTAAAATTAAATGAAGATGTAAAAACTAAAGTTCAATACCACCATGATCTATTTGGAGTGAGTTCAATCTCCTAAGAATAAGGAAGTAAATTAAAAATACAATATCATAAAACTAAATAAAAACATGCTCCATATAAAACTAAAGAATGGAATTCTAGGTGAAAGGAAATATCAATAATTTTTATTCTATTCCATCATAATTTTGGACGTATGTTCCAAGATTCCTCCTCTTGAATGAAGAAGGCACTCTTATTTATATACAAACTTGCTTTGAAACAAAAATAACAAATAATATATCTAGATCCACTAATTTCTCCTAATTCCACAAGTTTCTCATGTGGTTACAACCATTTGCTAAAAATCAGGAACTAGAAATTAGCTTATAACATCTCCAAGATCTTCACAACTAATCTCATAAAAAACTCCAAGTTCTTTCCATGTCTAATATATTTAAATGATCATCTCAAATCCTCATCAAATATTCAATGGTTGAAGAGTAAATTCAAATTTGATTGTACGGATTTGGAGAAAGTGGTAAAAACTACATTATTACGGGAATCTGCTTGTTTCCTGTAATGACCGTAACCTACTTGTTCACCTATTCATGTAATCACTAGAAAAATAACCTAGTTTCACAAGATAAGCATAAATATGTTAATTTTCTAATATTTAATTATAAATTCATTTAAAATACTAAAACAATGCATGGGAAAATATTGAGCTTAATCCCACATATAAGCATAAAATGGAGTAAACCAAGAGAAAAGCGAAAAAAGGATAAAATTCAGAGGGAAAAGATTTGAAAACATGGTAAAAGGATGTGAAAAGATGATCATTTTTGCAAATCAACATAACATTTGATTTTGGGATTGGTAAGCTCAACATTTTCCCTTAGTATGTATACTCTTTTGAACTTAGGTTGTTGTGCTAGATCATTTTTTTTTTAATCAAATCCCCTTCTCTAAGTCCTTTGATTGTCAATTTATCAATTAATTATGCCACTCAATTATATCCTTAGTTGTACATTGACTCCACATAGCCTAGTTCCCAATATCATCTCTAATAGGGTATCGGGAATGATGGTTCAAACTTTATCCCTAACATGGTTCCTTATAGTCCTCCCATGAATCTATTGACTCACAACTCCTCACTAATCCCATGGGAATACTTGTGTATTTCTATGAACTTCTGGTCATTTTCTTCGTTTATCATGTTTCCCTATTTAAGTGCATATTATTCATCTTTTTCTCATGGTAATACATTTCTCCTTAGTACTTGTCTTCAAAATGATTCTTAAAAGTGATCCATTCTATATGTTCTTCATCCACTTGCTTTTTCTTCTTCAAGTGGTCCCACTAGAGGTTCGCATTATTCATTAATTGATAGCGAGCAAATTTGGTCTTTTCCAAATAGTTGAAGTCATATAATATCAATGTTGACTAACCATGTATTTATTTCATTTCCTCTTTTGATATACCCATTAAAGGTTGGTGTTTTTTTCTTTATTAGTTCATATCCCAAGTTTCAACATTCAAGTGAATCTTGTTGGTCAAGGTTCTCTTCCACTAAATACCTCTTTCCTCATTTTCTTGATTTAGATCCCAATAAATAAAGCTTTCTCTTCATTTCAAGAAAGTATGAGGATTACTCATTCACTTGAATTTTCAAAGTTTGATCTTGTCATGTTAATTCCTCATGATTATGAAGATTAGAGTGAGAGGAATGACCTTGACTAGTTCCCCTGTTGTCACTCCAAGTTTACAAAGTAGAGGGTCCATGTTCAATCTTCCTACTTTATTTTATACATGAAGGATTTATTAGTTCCAAATAAAATATGAGCTAATTCCTATGCTCTATGTGCAGGTGATGATGTATAATTACATTAAACACATGATCAATTACCAAAATATTGGTGATGGTTCGTCATCATGTTTTGCAATTTCCACTTCTTTTAATCACTTATATATAATAGTTTCATAGACCCAAACAATTTTATGAACCCTCGGGTTAACTCCACCATAAGATATCTATGAACTCTAGTCCAAGGACATGCTCAAAGAATATTTGTTGTGGCAGCCACATACAAGTGTTTTAGTAACTTCTTGATGTTGTTGCACCCCTATCTAATGTATGTGTGTATTGCACCTAACTTCATCGTGAGAAGGTGATTAACAACTCAATGAATTACATACAACAATGATGGAATTTGTGAAATTTTTGACTAAATTAACCATAAATGGTGTGTTTATGTTTTCAACTAGTATTATAGTCTCCTTGTGTCTGTGATTCCCCCAAATTTCTATTATACTCGAAGGTATGCACAAATTACATCAACATTATCGTTTTGCTCGACACAAGTGAACCCAATATATATAATCATAATTAACTATTTATTAATAATAGCAATTTGTTTTTGTATTGTCAAGATTGATTAAGATCCCGATTTATTGGTTATTAAAGAAGTAAAGATTTATTAAGATCGTAATTAATCAACAGTTAAATGAGTTTACACATGCATAACATAATTGAAAAAAATTTCTATATGGATTTTCCACAAACATAACATAACTGCGAAGACAAAATTAAATGAAATTTACACATGTGAATTGCAAAAGGAAAAATAATAATTCCCCATCTCTATGATAGTGTCACTTAATAATTTACGATCCATTTAATCATATGAAATTACCTCATTTTGTGAATGGGAAAAGGGAAATTAATAATTTGCACATCTCTATGATAGTGTCATTTAATAATTAACAATCCATTTCTTCTTATGAATTTACCTCATTTTTTCAGGGTTCTTTGGTTTCAATGTTTTTAATTCTAGTGCATGCAATTTATGCCTTAACCATTTCGCAATTATTCCATGTTCTATGTCAGGTGTCATAATATTATATAATTAATGGTGAATTATTGTAGTGCCCCATTTGTATGGTTCATTACATTTCATTATATACTTTTGTAAAAACATGGATGTTATTATTACTCCCCTTTTTTCTAATATACACTCCTCAGTGTACATTGCTCAAGTTCCAAACAATTATTGCAAACCAATAAACGTTCATATATGTTTAACTATTTTCAAAGGCACTTAGTTTCAAAAAACATGTGTATACCACTTTATAATAACCCAACGCAACATGAGATTTATGGGAGGGTTGTTACTTGGTGAAAATTCTTTCTTTCAACTTAAAACAACAATATAAATTAAGCACAATTATTTCTAACGAGAAGATTTCAACATAGCAATGGAAAAAATTATAAATTATACTTGTGTACTTATATAACCACACTTCAACAAATATTGACAAATTGATTCAAACCAGTCTTCCAAATTGCAACAAACTGTGGATGGGGATCACACCCAAGGGTTGATTTTCCTCTCAACCAATGCAACACCTTGAAATAGGTATTGCCCCCCAAAAGAAAGGACTTCAACTCAATGAGGTACATAAGGGTTTCACTCCCTAAAGATTCACTCTCCTAGTTCACACTGTCGGATAATGGCAATTTTTTTTTGCAAAATAAAACTAAATATAGAAATCATGTGGTGGAGTGGCCTTTTCCTTATAACACTACCTTTCCTCTCTAGGTTCTAGTGGGTAAGAAATTCACCACTCTTGCTCTTGATGTTGCAATACTGCCACTAGTGGTGTTCTACTTCCAAGAAGAATGCCAGGCTCAACAATGGGATTTAGTACCCCCTTGGGCTAGGTACACTCCAACCTCCTCTACCCACTTAGAAAATGATTGAGAAGCCTTCAACTACTTCAATTTCCAACATAGTTAGGTGATAGCTTCACCTTTATCAAGCCAAAATACCTTTACTAACTCAGTCAAAAAGATTTTAAAGACAATTTCCCTTTTCCCTTTTCCCAATAACCAAAGAAAAAGTTTATTTTCTTCATTTGTTTCTCCCTAAATTTGTTGTTTACCTTTCCAACCCAATTCCTAGAGTAGTTATAATTCCTAAATAAACTTAGGGTGAAAATAGGGTTAGTGTTAAAAACACTTACGTCACATGATAGGAATTTAGTAGTTTAACCCTTGGCCCCTTGGACCCTAAACCCTAATTTAAATTATGAACTAAATTTCAATGCTTTAAGACAAAAACCCCCATTCCTATGACTCAGAAGGTTGGATATGTGATTTCCACCAAAATATTAATACTCATTCATTAACATCTACTCATCATTTCTCAAAGTCCTTTCGTGGATATGTGATTTCCACCAAGATATCAATACTCATTCATTAACATCTACTCATCATTTCTCAATAGAATAGTTATTTATGAAAAATAAAATTATATTTCATCATTCTAACCATAGCTACCACATAAATGTGATCAAGCACCATCACACTAAACAGGGTAATCATATGTCTATTCAACAAATATATATTTTAGTCATGTAATCAATCATACAAATATATACCCTAGTCAAAAGATAAAGCTAGCACAATAATAATAATAATGTCACAAAGTGTTATTGATGAACAAACAGGTCCACTATTTATAACAAGGCTGCGTGGCAGCACAGTCCCTGCCAACGAGGTTAGAAAGCAAATTGTGGAAAATGGGGTTGAATTGTAAATGAAACGAAGTGTTCGGTGAAAAATGTATATCACAGAAATGTTGTGTGCAACATGTATATCACGTAACATGGGGCAAAAGTAAATGACGCTTGGCAAGCAGAGCACCATCTATTTTTTGAAAGTATATAACAAACTAAAAATTTGTTGACAGTGGAAGAATAAATTTAGAAATTTAAAT
The DNA here is from genome assembly GCA_000966675.3 of Picea glauca. NCBI lineage: Eukaryota > Viridiplantae > Streptophyta > Pinopsida > Pinales > Pinaceae > Picea > Picea glauca. The sequence continues at coordinate 106,502 of JZKD02S2243126.1, forward strand.
GCAATTTCTATATTGACTAGTGAAACATAAAAATATATGAAGACAAAAAATTAAAAGGAGATAAGAAATATAAAAAATTAAATGCATTTGTGAACATGTGGTATAAGTAAATGACACTTGCATTGTTGAGTACCATTTATTTTGAAATATATAAAAAAAGAAAAGTTTGTAACATATAAAAAAGTAAATGCATTTGCCATACAGACTGGTGAAGGATAAGAATAAAAGTCTATAACATATTAAAAATTAAATGCATTTGTCATACAGACTGGTGAAACATAAGAATAGAGTCTGTAACATAATAAAATTTAAATGCATTTTTATTTGAAATATGTCAAAAAATAAAATTTTGTTACATACTACTGGAAATTTTAAAATATACAAAAAAATTAAAGTTTGTTACATATAAACCGGAATTTTAATGTGTTTTCATGTAGACTGGGATTGGGGCTCCCACAGACCATTAGAGAAATATGTACAAGAAATAGGATTGTGGAAAGAAGGTAGAGTGCAATACCCGCAAAAAAATAAAATGGAAAGGTATACGTGTTTGCCTATACATCTCTATTTAAGAAACTTGAATAACTGGGTTGATAAACAAATCATGATGCGATTAGTAAACTTACAGTGAGGGTACATATGTGCCCTTTGTCTATTTGCTTGCGGCTGTCGTTTCATTGATGTCGTCGACGACTGCGGTTTCAAGGATGTCCTCGATGGCTGTTGGAATGCTGGCAACTGCCTGTTGCCTTTCGTCGGTAGCCTGTTTCAATTGCCTTTCAAGCCATTCTTCAATGTATCTTCTCATTGGGGCGACGCTGATCTCATTCCAGATTTTTATGTTGAAAAGGTCATTTTCTAATTCCCGAAAGTCGATAGAAAGACTAGAGAGAGCCTGATGAATTTCCTCATTCTATACTGCATATTTGACTAGCCAGTCGTGGACGTGAGCTTGATAAAATTGAAGGATGTTGTAAAAAAATTCCAGAGACAAGGCCTTAAACATAGAAACCTGTTTATCAAACTCTTTCCTGGTTAAGGGCAAGGAGTTTGTGATTAAGTGGCAGTCTTGGAAGTCGTTGGTTTTCCCGGCTAAGTCTATATTTGACAACCTTGTGAATAATTTATCTTTCTTCGATATGGCTTGTTCACATGACTGAACAATGAGATGCAGGTTCTTCACTTTTTCTTTCCAACATGCATTGAATTGGCTGATCCAGTTTTTGGATGGAAGATATTCTTCTCTTCTTTTTGTTTCTATCATATTGTTGATAATCTTGCCAAAAGGAATGACCTTTTTTAAAAAGAAATTTTCTTCATCTTTTAACTCAGCCTACAAAATCTTGAGCAAGCTATGTGCCCTTGCTCCAAGGGAAGTGATGGTTTGTGATATTTTCCATGCCTCGGTAACCAGTTCCATTCTTTTTTTGATATTGTTTTCCACACATTCTTTACAGGATGCGAGCAGGGTGGAGGATGCTTTTACATTGGGTGCAGGGGTGCCAGGCATGGCTATTTCCAAAGGATTGACAAGCAATGGCATAGGAATGAAAGCATCTTCCAATTCCTTGACCCAGTCCTTCAGTCTGGCATTCTCAGCCTCGATGCCTCCAATGGAATCATGAAGTGCTTCTCTGATTGCAGTGTGAAGTTGAAAGATTTGGGATTGCCGCATGTTGGCAACATCAACCTCTAAATGAGATTTGTCTTTCTTATTTTTAACATTTTTTTTCTCAATTATCAATTTTTTGGACCGACTATAAAAAAAACGCTCTCGAACACAAAGGATTCATCTTCCTCAAAAGTTTTGGCAATGGATATGTCCATTGGATGGTTATGGTGGATGGAGTCTCCAAGTTGATCAAGGAAGAAGATCATGCTATCTAGATCAGTGTCAAGTTCCATGTTCTCACTTTGAATTTCCGGCTCTTCCGCTTGCCCAACATTTTTTTTTCTCTTCTTCTCTACTGGAAGCTTGTGAGAACTATCAATTTTAGAGTGAGGAGCATCGTTATCTCCTCCTTCGTTTGAAGAAATATGGGTTTCTTTGTTGATGTGGTAGGTCATTGGAGCGATGCTCCAAGATGTCCTACTTTTTGGAGTGGTATTTGTGGATTGAACACTCTTGTCACTGAAGCCTTTCCCTTGTTGCCTGTACAATTTAGTGCAACTTTGCACTGTGTCTACATCGTTGGCATCAGAAGCAGGACCGTTGTCGCCACTGTCTCTGTTTTTGGGCAAGTGTTTTTTTACAAAACAATCACCGAGGCTAAGTGTTTGTAAATGTTGTCTAAACATATCATAGGGGTCAAACCCTATTATGATTTCAACATATCTTAGGTTGAAGATGATACAATGTGTTGCGAAATCGTCAATTTTGTTGACGTTTTTCAACACGAACTCCCCTATTTTCCAAGGCAGAGGAATGAACTGTTTTTTTTTCTTCCTTTGGAACAGATGGAACCAATAGTTGTATTGACGTGCTACTTCTGGAACAAACATTATGTCCGTAATGTGACATGGAAGGAGAGAAGGTTGTTTCGTGGAGCCAAAAATTCTTATGACAGTGTAATTATCCAAATGTTCGAGTGTCCCTTTCTTGTCCAAAAAACTAGTTGCCTGTTCAGATATGCGGGGAGCATCTTCTCCTATCAACAAAAATTTGAAAACAAACAGGAAGCCATTAAAAACCTCATAAAAATAGTGGGAAGCCTTGTGATTCCACAAGGCCTAGTACCAGAACGTTACTAGGTGGAATTCGTAGTTGACATTCTTGGACAGACACAATTGTGGAAATTGACAGGAATGCGCTATTGCAAAAACTAAATAGGATGACATATAAAATTTATTTTCCCTTTTGAAGCTTGACAATTGGGAAGAGATTTCATGGGAAATTAACCTGCCCCAATAAAAAATGGCTTGTTCATTGATTATGAAATACAAAATATAAAGAGCCATGCGGGAAACAGTTGATGTGGACTCATGTCCCGTTATTCTTGTAAACAACCAGGAAATTTCGTGAAATGGATTTCTAAATGAACTAACATGCATGCTTGTAATATCTTCAAGAACTAGAAGTGGATTTTCCAAAAAAAGGGGCAAGAGGTCCAATTCGTTATTATTCTTTGCTAGGAACTGTTTGCAATCTTCTCCTTTGAACGCCAATGTTGTCTCTGACAATTTCAACATCTGGTGGAAGACCTGAGGTGACAAAGAAATAGAAGAGAGGTCTCGCAGTGGAATAATTATTTTCTCTGCAATAAATTTATCGACGCACCAAGAGACCAGGTCCTTACAATCAAAAACCTTAGGAACACAACCTGCATGAGCAACTCTAGAGGTCCAAATTACTTGGTTCTCTGCGGTAGAGGTTGAGTAATAAGAATATGCCCTGGACCACTAGAAGCTCTCGTCCTCGCGCCCGAAGATGTTCACTGTATCTCCACAGAACTGTTGTCGAGCTGATGCCATAGGTTTATGAGAACGTTGCTTTGCTGCAGATGATGGTTTAAATGAACAGTTAGAGTTGATAATGTAACTATTCGCTAAATCTTGGTTAAATGGTTATGAATGGGAAAGCTCCTCGAGCCTTTCACTAATTAATGAAAATCTGTATTGGTGGTGCATGATGAGTTGTTAGCAGTAAAGCTTATTTATTGCATATTTAGAAATGCGAAGGTGTTGGGTACAACGAAGCGCAATTAAGGATTGGAGGTTTCATGAACATGCGAAGGCCACGACGTGCGAATGAGATTTCATGATTTTGAAATGAACACTCGGAAGGGATAATATAATCCCCCCAAAATTTTTGGTTTAATGCACATCAATACGAGATGTCCTCGAGCCTTTCACCCATGAATGACAATCTATACGGTTTCTGCATGATGACCTATTAGAATTAAATGCTAGTAATTCCATATTTAGAAACAAGATATATATATATATATATATATATATATATATATATATATA
>JZKD02S2243126.1:110483-147038 GCA_000966675.3 Picea glauca
ACATTCTCGTTTATGAATACATGCCCGGAGGCGACCTTGGGCGCCTCTTGTTCAGCCGGGAGGATCCGGTGCTGCCATGGGACCGGCGGCTACAAATCGCGCTGGACTGTGCGGATGGTCTCGCGCACCTCCATCTCTTCCCGGAGGGCGCCATCGTACACCGCGACATCAAGCCCACCAATATACTACTAAACGAGTCCGGGCAGGCGAAGCTATCGGACTTCGGAATCTCCAAGCTCATTGGCCCGGATTTCTCCCACGCCTCGACGGAGATCAAGGGGACGACTGGCTTCCTCGACCCGGAGTATTTCTTCGTCGGTAAGCTGACCGAAGCCAGCGACGTCTTCAGCTTCGGAGTCGTTCTGCTGGAGCTGATTTCGGGCCAGAAGGCAGTCATCAACACGCCCTCTGGTGGGGCCGAGTCGATCATTTACACGGCGCATGTGTTCATGAGCGGCGAGGACCCGGACGTGAGGAATCTAGTGGATCCCAGGATTGCAGACGCCTTGGATGCTCGTGATCTGGAGTCCATTAAGATGGTCCTCGATATAGCTTATGGTAGTGTTCAGCCTTACAGAAATGAAAGGCCTTCTATGGTGGACGTTTTAAATGTAATCAAAGAGGCCTGGAAGAATTATAGCCAGAAATCGGAGGAAGTATCCATGAATATCTTACATACAGACAGCGACTGAAGGGCTCCACGAGTCCTTCTTTTACCTTGGATAGCAAGATCCAGCTCGGAAATATGAAAAAAACCCATAACCCATAAAATTTTGTATGTTGAATGTCATTATTACGTCCAAAGGAGTAAATCTATTGGAAATGGTTACAATTAATAATATTTTAATCTCAAATTCTAATCTAATAACTAACAATTAAAACGTTGAAATGTTATTAGTCGTCCTCCCAAATTAATGAATGTGATTTACTCTTCATAACTTTCTTGTATTTTTGAATGCATTCATTAATCAATCTGTTTACTTTTTAACATTTACCTAATCATATTAAAAAATCACTGTATCACTATATGATTGCCACGTTTCATTCTCTACACTGGATTTCCTCTCTTGTTAGATTGGGCAAACCCACCTATTATATTGGATGGATTTCCTCACCTTTCGATCGCGCAGACACACCTATCATATTGGATGAGCTTTTGATTTTCTGCATAAGCGTGGAGCATGATACAGTTTTTTGTTGCTGTATTTTTACAATTTGTTTATGACTTACCTTGTTAAATTTTAATGGCGAAAATACACCATACAGGAGAAGGTCAAAGATCGTCGTAGAGCAGGAGATGGTACCTTCTGCGACTCCCATTGCTGTCGCTTGAAATGCCAATACTAACACTAGAGCTTTCCATACTGTGCTCATCCTCATCTTGAAAGGTAAACCCTAAATATCAAAGGAATCGGGACAATGCAATGCCATGGTACGCAACATAACCCATATATATAGATAGTTTTTGTGCCTGAAATTGTTCAGATTTCGTGCTAGACACGATGGATCGATGTGTAACTCAATTGTTAGCGCGAGGAGAGTAGATATCTTTTTTTTCAGATTTTGATGAAATGCAAAGTTCAGTGGATAGACTTATTTGAATCATTTTGTGATGGTACTTCATTTTTATCTTTCATTTTCAAAAGTTGCTGACAAAAGAATATCTTTGTTGAATTCTTTAGAGGAAAGAAAGATCTTGGATCTGGAAAATAGAGCGGATAGGATCCTTGTTCAACATATGAATAACGCTTGGTTCTGATTTTCGGTCGTAATTTAATTTTTTGGGCACAAATTTGTTTTTCTTTAATGAATGAAGCAGAAAATAATCTGAAATAATTTTTGGTTGCATATAATTAAGGGGTTCGTCGAAGTTTTCCTTCACAGATTCATCTTCAGAGACTTTGTTGAAGTTTTCCTTCACAAATTTATCTTCAGAGACTTCGTTGAAGTTTTCCTTCACAGATTTACCTTGTTTTTGCATAGAATTAGATAGAAGGCAGCGATGTGCAGGAATAATGGTTCGGAAGGCAAAGAAAATGTTGACCGGATATAGTAGATTTTATTTACAAACCCTAATTAGGGTTTATGTTAAAATTATGTTTAATAAATTAAAGATATCTTTCGGTGTTCATCAGCCACAATTATGGGGTTGTGCTAGTACTAGCTGCAAACTCGTGGCTAGTGAACCCGAAAAGGTTTTGGCTGGCCCAGAAAATGAAACAAAAATGGTCATAAATGGTGTCCATAAATAGTTGCGTTCCATATTCACATCTCTCCACTATATAACAAAACCTTAATCTTTGTTAATCTCTTTGTCACTGATTCGTTATCCAAATTATTGAAATATTTTGATTTTCAATGAGTGGAATTCACATTCCAATAAACCTGCATGTTCCTATAATAAACATCTTTGTCACTGATTTGTTTATCAGCCAACCATACTACCATATCTATTAATTGTAAACTAAAATAATTATGCACATTCAACAAAGAAATCTATCATAAGAAACCATTCCCTTCAATCTCAAATGATGTGATTGGACATTTCACTAAAATGAAAGAAAATTTGAAACGAAAATGTAACCGTGCATAGAAAGAAGAAAAAAAGACCCGAGATGGAAACATTACGATAATTCTATGCTCACTCATTCATAAATAAATAAATAAATTTTAACTTATTCTGAATACCATTTGTAAACATAGAGGCTTCTTCCGACGGAGAATGAAGCTTGAAGATTGTTGCTTGTCTCATGCGTCTGTCTCCTTCTGCTACTTGACCTTTTGCTTCTTGCTACTCTCTGCAGAACCAATCCAGCTCTCCTAGAGAACCCCAAGCAGATCCTTATGCGAACCCCATATGATAAAATATCTCTCGCTCTGTTAAGTTTATTTTAGCGTTGTTGTGTGATAAAGTGTGTTAATAAAAGAATCTAGAGTCGTATCAAGAGTCTCAGGCCTTTGAAAGACAAGGTTTCCACTCTTGCGACTCTCTTTGAAGCTGTATCAGAAGTCTCGGGCCTTTGAAAGACAAGGTTTCCACTTTTGCGACTTTATGAAAGAGTTACTAGTCTCTGCCTGAGCAGTCAGCCAGGAGCCTATCTGAAATATTTTCTCTCCAGAGTAGAGGATTAAGATTAAACGCCCTGCTTTTCTGTGTAGTTATAGTATTCTCTCCTAAATAACAAATGGATTCTTCAGTCTCTTTCCGAGAAATTCAAAATGCTGAAGAACAAAGTACCCAGGAAGAGAATCTGTTAGTAGTTTATAATCTATGTTTTCAAATAATAGATCTCATAGTTTGAATTATGCTAGTATTGAAGAGGTTGAAACTCAGCCACAAGCTTCCTGGAAATTACCTGCTATCTCTCCCAACCAAGTTTATAAATATCTAAATATGTTTCACCTTAAGGCTATCTCGAGAGTTATAGTAAAAGAATCAGTCAGCAAAATACAACAAAATAGTGATGTCAGCCAGACTATTCCCTTAATAAATGTCAAAGAAGTCCAAAATGAAGCCAAAAAACATGGAACCAACTATTTACATTTTGGATGTATCAGAGTTGGAATTAGTCCCCTGGTCCACACAGGAATTTATTCCTATGCCCTATTTATAGTCAGGGACATGACACACAACAAATTTACTGATTCTTTGATGGAGGAATTGTAGCACCTCTTTCAAATGGTCCTGTTTACTTTGATTGTTTTCCAAACTTCTATGTATATACTTTCGATGAGAATCTTGGGGATATACTAAAACTACAAATCAGAACTACCGGGTTTGATATGTGTCAATCTAGGACAAACATATCCATACAAACTAGGGGATGTTTTAGACACACAAATACTCTGTATCCCACAACCCTGCATACCCCTAGCCGTACCTCACAATCCAATACCCTCGTTTTGACAGACCCCTTGAACCAAAAAATGGAACACCAAACCATAAGATGGGAAAACCTTTCTTTCCCTACAGATTGGGTCATAGATACACCAAAAGCCCCCATCGCAAGATCCATCACTTCTACTCAAATAAAAGAATCTCCATCCTCTATAGTCATCTCTTTCCCACAAAGATCTCTATCAAGAAACAACTCATCAGTTTCTTCTTCATCTTCTACCTCATCTTTCTGTTTGCATCGCTCACTCCACTCTTTAGAGAATTCTATTGGTCATGTTCCTTTTGCAATACAATGTTTTGATTGTGGAAAATTGGTCACTCTATCTACTCTTTCTACATTCAAAGAAGATGATCAATTATAGTTTGAACATGCCAACCACAACCCACGAACAAACCTTTCACCCCCACATACTACTACAAGGGAACCCTGTCCACATCCACAGTGTTCTGACTTTCCTTTCCCTCATGAACCACATGTTCTTGTTGTACAGATGAATCCTTCTATAGAAATCGATAGGAGATGCCAAGTCAATATCCCTGAAGATCTTAAAAGACCATCTGCTCCTGAAATCAAAAAATTTATTTCTTTAAGGATGGGCTGCAACAAATACAGAGTGAAATCCGATTGGATGAAAGATATGCTAAATTGGGATCTCTTCACCCATCCAAATGCAGAAGCTTTTGCTGAAAACGGTTCATATGAAGAAAAGGTGAATCTATCCAAAGAATGGAAGGATTTTATGGATAAAAAAGATATGTTTATCTCTTTCTATGAATGGAAGATTCAAAGAACATTTTCTATTCCAAGAAATTGCTCTAAAAATGTCTTAAAGCCACATACAACAAGACTAACTTGTTGTTCTGTCTAGATACTTTCTATCCCAGATCTTGGAAAAGAAATTGGTAAACTTAAAAAGTTTACCAAAGAATACAAAAGCAAGACAGAACAGAAAGAAGAACAAGTTGTCCAGATCCAACACCAGAAATTTCATATCCTTATTGATCTAAAAAATCAAGGAAGACCCTTCCATTTGAAAACATTGTTAGATACAAGATCTGATCTTAATCTTTTAAATAAAGATATAATTCATGTGACTTTCTGGCAAAAGACTCAAGCAAGTGTTGTTGGACTCGAAAATATCCCAACAGAAATATCTTTTCAGGTCCCTGAAGCTATCCTTTGCTTCAAAAATTACTGCCTGCATTTAAAATTCCTGCTAGCAGATATCCCTATAGCCTACATTCTATGAAGACCTTTCCTTGCAACCGTTGAACCTCATGGATCTACTATGCTAGCAGATAACAGGCCTGGAAATTTTATCAACATTCCTTCTGGAAATAACAAGGTCATTATAAAACTGCCTTTTGTTTCTACTCCCAGAACTTCAAATATGGTACAAACCATAAGGAATAAAATCTTCAAGATTGAAGAATTAAAGGAATATCACGCTAGGATTAGGATAAAAGAACAACTGATCCAAAACCTAATACAACAAAAAATTCTTCTACTAAAGCGAGAATTTATTGACCAAGTGTGCTCAGAAAATCCTACAGCCTTTTGGAAGCAGAAGAAACATGATGTTTCTCTTCCATACAACGAAGACTATCAAGGAAAATCTTGCAAAAGCAGAGCCATTCCTATGAATGCTGAATATTAGAGACCATGTGCAAAAGAAATAAAGGGTATCCTCAAAAAAGAACTAATCAGAGAATCTACTAGTCCTTGGAATTGCTATGGGTTTTATGTGAACAAACATTCTGAGCAAGTAAGAGGCATTCCCAGACTATTTGTAAATTACAAGCCTTTAAACAAAGTCCTGGATGATGACACATACCCTATCCCAAACAAAACCAGTTTGGTTACAAGAATTGTTGGTGCAAAGATATTTTCAAAATTTGATCTAAAATCAGGTTTCTGGCAAGTGGCTATTAAAGAAGAAGACAAATTTAAAACATCCTTCAATGTTCCAGCAGGACACTATGAATGGAACGTCATGCCATTCGGTTTAAAGAATGCACCATCAAAATTTCAAAGGGTTATGGATGACACTTTGAAACCCTACTTTGACTGGCTCATTATATATATTGATGACATACTTGTGTTTTCATCCTCTGTAGATCAACATTTTAAACATATGAAGAAATTTCTACAAATAGTTAAGCAAGCAGGCCTAGTATTTTCCAAGAAAAAACTGGAATTATTCAAAACAAAGATTAAATATCTAGGCCATACAATAAGAAATGGGGAACATACTCTACAGACACATGTTGTAGAATTTGCTGACAAATTTCCCGACAAAATCACTGATAAAACTCAGTTACAAAGGTTCTTGGGTAGTCTAAACTACATCAATCATTTTTATAAAAGTTGTGCCCAAGATAGGAAAATACTAAATGACAGGTTGAAAAAAGATCTCAGTCCTTGGACAAAAGCACATTCTCAGGCAGTTAGAAACATAAAAGCCAAGGCCAAAAATCTTCCTATACTATACATTTCTGATGACGATCTTCCCAAAATAGTTGAAACAGATGCTAGTAACACTGGTTGGGGAGCAATTCTTAAACAGGTCATAAATGAAGGAAATAAGAAAAAAGAAGAAATTATTCAGTTTGCCTCTGGTCTTTGGCAAGCAACAGAGAAAAATTATTCAGCTTTAGATAAAGAAATTAAAGCAACATTAAATGCTATCCAGAAATTTGAAATTTATCTCATTTACAAAATGTTTCTTTTAAGAACTGATGTTGCTGCTATGAATAAGGTCTTGAATAAAGACATAAAATCTCCTGGTGACACCAAATTTGCTAGATGGCAAGATTTGTTCAACAATTTTGATTTCTCTGTTGAACATATTAAAGGTACTGATAATTCTATTCCAGACTTATTAAGCAGAGAACATCTACAAAACCTCTGCTTAATAATCTTTGTACAGCTCAGGAATGGTACATAAATATTGGTTAATATTCCTGACTCTTTAAACTGGGAAACTTATGAGTTTGAATGGAGACCTCACTGGGAACTCAGAAGTACAAAAAATCTATCTCAAACAACTCAACTTGCATATTCAAATTTAGTACTCGAGGTAACGAGAAGAAGAACTCCAAATGTGCTAGCCCCTATAATTGCTATAGCGACTAAAAAGGTAGTAGAAGCACAAGAAGCTCTAACATATACATTCCGTGATATTGATCTCATTTGGGATATTAGGGACAATATGGGTAATAATCAACAATATTTCTGCCTAAATAGACCAAGATTATTATACCATTGGCCTGAAAGAAATCCAAACATAAATTTCCCAGAAACGGATTTCAATTATCCATCTTATAAAGAGTTGTGGTGGAATTTTATACAACAAGAAGAGTTTCTCACTTTGGTAAAATTCGGGAATGTCAATACAGCCACTTTGGGAAGACCACCTCTTTGGCTTGCAGACTGGTGGAAATATTTTGGTTTAAACAAAGGAGCAATTGATCCAAGAATTCTAAATTCCATATCTCCTTTACAATCAATCCAAAATATTTTTGAAATTGGACCAAACAAAGGAGAACTATTATGCCTTTTTATATTAAATCATTTCCAATGGGAAGTAAAGGTAAAAACCATTGTTCAAATTCTGAATGGCCAACCATTCATTGCAAGAAAGATATATACCAAATCATGGGATACGTTAAATTATCCTCAAAGATTCTCATCCCATATTGAAAATGATTAAAAATGTTTAGAGTCTTACTAGCCGACCATGGTGTCAGTCGGTTTCTGTGGGTTGACGATACCAACCTCCACAGTGTAATCCATGTCTATTCGTGTCTAAATGGCCGAAAATGGAGCCATTCGGGTTTAGTGGGTTTCCGTAACCAATATCCACTTTGTAATAATGAGTACCTTAGTGTAATAATAGGTATCTTGGAAACTTGGAGCACTTCTCCAACTTCTGGCGTGGTTTGACCCGCATTTCCAAGGTTCCTCTATACGTTTCATCTTATGTTTGTCTTCTGTTTGGAGAATCTTGCATGAATACCCCATCAAATCTACTATTGAATCTACTTTTCTTAGTGGAGAATAAAGGCTTTGATTTGGTAGGAAGAATCTTGCACGATTACTACTGCCAAATATATAAAGCAGATTTAGTGGAAGACTTGTAGGGTCCGAAGTCATGTCGAGTCTCATCATCGAAATGATTCCTTCTTCCACAAATTTGTATATAAGGAGATGAGGAGCTCATTCTCGGGGAGGAGTTTTTTGGAGTTCAAGTCTTTGAGTCTGTAAGTTGTCTGAGTCTTTCTAAAGCTCCCTTCTGTCTGAGCTTTTGAGTCATTCTGTGTGTATGCAATTGTGCATAAGTTTGTAAGTGTGTTGTGTGAGTGAGTAAGAGCATTATGCTCTGAGCATCCTGCTCATTATTGTATACCCTGACATCAGATCTTCAAGCTCTCTGTTATTAATATAAAGACTTCCGCAATCATATTATGTTCTCTGAATATTATCTCTTTATTGTGTGTATGTTATGATTCTCGTTTCTACTTGCCTGCAATTGCAATCTGTGTTCCTTGAACGATTATGTGCTGAAGTTATCTCGATAAGATAGATAAAGTTCTCTCACACTGGAGATAAGGTTCTCTGAAGGTAGTTGTGCCGAGGTTCTCTTAGGTCCTGAATAGTACCCTTAGTAAGTCCTGCTAGGCAGGTGGCCGCTAAGGGCAGTTTTAGGTGTTGGTTTGTTCGAAGGTTAACTAGGAGTTACTGGAAGGTTCACATAAGGCCAGAGGTGGGGTTCGCATAAGGATCTATTAGGGGCTCTCTAGGAGAGCTGGATTGGTTTTGCAGAGAGTAGCAAGAAGCAGAAGGTCAAGTAGCAGAAGGAGACAGATGCATGAGACAAGCAACAATCTTCAAGTTTCATTCTTCGTCAGAGGAAGCATCTGAGTTTACAAATGGTATCAGAGCCATGAAGCCATTTTCACGCCGGATATGATAACAGATCTCTCGCTCTGTTAAGTTGATTTTAGCGTTGTTGTGTGATAAAGTGTGTTAATAAAAGAATCCAGAGTCGTATCAAGAGTCTCGGGCCTTTGAAAGACAAGGTTTCCACTCTTACGACTATCTTTGAATCCATATCGAAAGTCTCAGGCCTTTGAAAGACAAGGTTTCCACTTCTGCGACTTCCTGAAAGAGTTACTAGTCTCTGCCTGAGCAATTGACCAGGAGCCTATCTAAAATCTTCTCTCTCCGGACCAGAGGACTAAGATTAAATGCCCTGCTTTTCTGTGCAGTTATAGTATTCTCTCCTAAATAACAAATGGATTCTTCTTCAGTCTGTTTTAGATCTGTACATAATTGTGTAGAAAATTCTGCATCTACTTTTGAGTCTCAGCTCCGTTTGATGATTCATTATATGCCTACAATAGAGACTCTAGATCCAAGACTACAAGACATTTATAAAGGCATGAGACCACCTGGAACACCAAAGTATGGGTTGGGATACATTGAGCAGTGTGATCAAGTTATTCCTGATTGTAGATTTTCAAACCCCTTGCCTGAAAATATGCAAAGGCCTTCAATAGATGAAATACACAAATTTCATTCTGTAATAAAAGGGTGTCCCAAGGGATCCATCAAAGAAGCTTGGATAAAAAAGATGTTAAACTGGGATTTGTTTACAAATCCTGAAACAAATGACTTCAATATTTCTACATCTAATGAAGAGAAAGCAAAACTATCAAAAAATTGGCAGACTTATATCTCAGAAAATAATACTTGGATTTCCTTCTATGAATGGAGGAAATTAGATCAGAAGATTGAAGTCCAGATGATGGAAGGAGGTTCTGAAACACCTCCAAAACACAAATGGAAAAGTCTAGAAGGAAAGACTGTTGAATCAAATTCGACTTTTCCCCCATTCAAGGGCATTGTCCTTGAAGATAACAACAGACAAGTAAAAGAAGTAGCTCTACTACTTTTTGATGAAGTCACCCAACTGACGGGTGTTGACATAAGAGTCCAGTCTTTAGAAGAACAATTGAACTGGACAAACACTGCCTTAAGAGGCATGGCCACTTACACATTTGTGACAAATGATTATGCTAGACATGGACAAATTAGAGATCTACAAGTCTCCACAAATACTATAGTCCACTCTGTGAATTAAATTCAAGAAAAAGTCACAGATGTCAAAGAAAAATTGGATTCTGCTCTAACACAGATATCTTCTAAATCTAGAGAATCCAAAAGAAATCATGAGGAGTTGATGGAAGGATTAGGAGAATCTTTCTCTAATATGGGAAAGTCATTATTAGACATCAAACAGAAGGATAGTGTCCCTGAAAAACCTATCCCTGACCCTTATATCCTTCCAAATCATCAAATATCAATTTTGTCTCTTGTGTATAAACCTTCTGAGACAAAAATAGAAAAGAAATTTCCTCATCATTTCCCTCCCGAAAAGGATACACCAGAATCTTCCTCTTCAAAAGAAAACCTTTCACTTGTATCCATTCAAAATCCTGCTTATGAAAATCTCCCTCACCATGTGAGTAGACCTCCAGCACCAGACCTCTTGGGAAAAGGGAAATTACCTGAAAGCAAAACATTTGCAGAAGATTGGTTCCAAGAATGGAACATTGATAGTCTATCTGTTGGAAAGATCAGATAGATGATTGACAGAATGCATGTTTCATACAAGGTTATGTGTATGAAAGGTAAATCAGAAGTTGAAGCATGCAATTCAATTATCCAGTGCTTTACTGGAACTTTGAGCAAATGGTGGGAAGTAATTTCTTCTCCAATTATGATTGCAAAAATGGAGGTAGAAGTTCTAAGAGATGAACAGGGAGATATAGTTTACCACATTGATGGGACTCCTCACAACAACATAATAGGAGCCTTTACTACTGCAATTCTTGAACATTGGTGTGGTACTGAAGCTGAGTTAGCAGATAAACATGAACTAATCCTTATGAATATGAAATGCAGAAAGATGTCTGAATATGAAAAATTTCATAAGGATTGGACTCAAAGAATTTTTGAGGTTCAAGACAGTCAGAACCTTCTCTGGAAACAAGTTTACTTAGCAGTAGGTTCAAGACAGTCAGAACCATCTCTGGAAACAAGTTTACTTAGCAGCAGGTTCAAGATAGTCAGAACCTTCCCTAGAAACAAGTTTACTTAGCAGCAATACCTAGTAAATTTGTTGAGTATCTGAAGATGCAGGAAGTCTTAAAACTTCCTTATGAGATGTACACATGGGGAGAGATTTATTCTCTCATTACTAAAGCCTTAGTAGGGTTGTGTGTAAATATGAAAGTTCACAACTCTGTAAATAAGTTATCTCATTTGCCTGATAGAAAATCAATCTGTGAGAAGTATGGTTTATATATTTCAGGCCCTGTAAAAAGAAAGAGAAAAAAGAAAAAAGAATTCAAAGAAAAGAAAAAAGAAAGGTACAAGTACAGATACAAACCCAAAACACATTACTATGAGCCCGAGGATACTAAATTGATATCTCACTCCCATCAGGCTAGACAGCAAGTACAGTGTTGGATCTGTGGAAAAGCTGGACACATTGCACATAACTGTCCAGAGAACAAGGCATCTAGGATGTCAAAAGATCAAAATTCTCAACAGAAAGCCAAAGAAGCCCAGGCTAGTAAACAGTTAGCCTTAAGATTACACTGCAACATATGTGGGGCAAATAATCATGAAACAAACCAGTGCCCACACAATCCTTTCGTAAAAATAGATGAAGTACATCTGCTGCAACAAGGATGTTGTTCAGAATCTACTAGTGCTTCTGAGTTTGAATCTAGCTTAGAAGAAGAAGTTTTGATGAATCAGGATTGCAGTTGTAAAAATCCTAATTTTTGCTCCTGTCAAGATAGTTCAGAAAGTTCCGAGTCTGAATCAGAACCAGATCTCCGACAAAAGATAAAAATTTGCATGTTTAGTAATGTGGGAGACCAAGAAGCACATATGTTGGCACAAATCAAGGCCTTACCAGAAGGTGATATGAAGAATTCGCCTTTTGAAACATTTTTGAAAACAGTCAAAACAGAACAAAGGTCAAGGAATGTTGAATCCTCCAGAAGAGAACCTTTGTTTTTAGAAGCTTCTTTTGATAAAAACACAATTTTTTTTTATCAAATATAATACAGAAGAAAAAATGCAAAATACTTCAATAGCAGATCTAGCCAGAGAAATGATTCTTTTGAGAAAAGAAGTTAATGAGTTAAAAGAAAAATTGAAAAAAATGGAAGAAGAGTCTGAATATAATTTCAAAATAGACTCTTGGGCAAGACAAGAAATCAGAGAAATCAGGGATCAATTGGATTCCATACCACCACCTATGAAAGATGCACCTTTTGAAAATGCAAAATCCTCAGCTCAACTCCAAGGGCTAACAACAATGAAGATCTTTCCCATTAGATTTCAAAAGTATCAGGTAAAGATAAAGGTATAAATAAATTCTAAAATCTTTCATTTGAATGCATTATTAGATACAGGCTCATATATGAATTTAGTGCATAAAGATTTGATTCCACATAAACACTGGTTTCCTAGTAGCTACTCTGCTATAGGTCTGGGGAATATATCTACAGATATGGATTTCGAAATTCCCAAAGGAATTCTATTGTTTGATGAATATGCACTAGGAATGAAATTCTTCTTAGCAGAATTACCAGTTGACCGCATCCTAGGAACTCTGTTCCTATCTGCAGTAGAGCCACATGGATCTTCTTAAACTTCCAAAGGTGATCCTGGATATTTTATCACCTTACCAAGTATTAATGGCCATCCACCAAAGAAGAAAACTTTGGCCTTTATTTCTAAATCACATGCTCAAGTTTCTTACTGTTCAAAGAGTATGGTAATAATAAATACTTGGGATGACTATAGAAATGCTCCAGCCACTCAATACCTAGACGATAACACTAGCTGGGAAATATATTGTGAAAATTGGGTGCCTCAATGGAAGCTAAGATGGTCTGAAGGAGTAGAGTTTGGTTTACCAGGCTTTTCAAGAAATACCATCATTCATGTTATTCCGCCACAACATGTGATAGGCTAGATGCATCAGGCATCCACTATTGTAGCCAGGCAAACATTGGTAGAATTGGGAGACTTCACCAGGATCAGATCTGTAAACAGAAACTGGTTTTGTCAACAAACACAAAAATGGAACCAAACTCTAGCATGGAACTTTTTCTAGATCAATAGGATGAGAGATTTACAGTCATTGCCACAACAGGATCCAAATCAAACACTATTTCAAATAAATTATTTTCAATACAAAGCAATGTGGGATAATGTTTGTTTATGGATTGACAGGTACAAGTACTATTACTGTATGATCAAGCTTTCAGTTCAGTTCTCTTCATTTCTTGAACCAGACTGGCTCTTAGATTGGTGGAAAAAGTTTGGCTTGAATTCCAATGCTATACATCCGGATGTTATTGACACTGCCAGAATGTTTCTATTCCCTCATAGAAATTTCCCAAATACTTTTTATAATATCGAGCAGATTTTTGAAGTGATTACAAAATGCTTTTTGTCAGAGAAAGGCATCCATGGGTCATCAGGACACTGTATGTTCTACAAAAAGATGAAGATAGCAATGATGATCCTGAAATGTGCCACGAAATCTATCGCTTTTGACATTTTCATGATCAACCAATGGAATAATGATGCATGTCTCACTGGCCGACAAACGATGCCAGTTAGTTTCCGTGTGTTGACGATACCAACCTCCACAATGTACTACATGTCCATTCTTGTATAAATGACCAATAGTGGCGCCATTTGGGTTTAGTGGGTTGACGTAACCAATATCCACTTTGTAATAAATTAATAATGGGCATCTTGGAAACTTGGAGCACTTCTCCAACTTCTGGCCTGGTTTGACCCGCATTTCCAAGATTCCTTTCTATGTGTCATATTTAGTATGTTTTCTGGTTGGGGAATCTTTCATGACTACCCCGTTAGATCTGTAATAGGATTTTCTTTTCCTTAGTGGAGAATAAAGGCTTTGATTTGGTCGGAAGAATCTTACACGACTACTACCGCCAAGTCTATAAAGAAGATTTATCGGAGGACATGTAGGGTCCGAAGTCATGTTGAGTCTCATCATCGAAATGATTCCTTCCTCCACAAATTTGTATATAAGGAGATGAGGAGCTCATTCTCGAGGAGGAGTTTTTTGGAGTTCAAGTATTTGAGTCTGTAAGTTGTCCGAGTTTTTCTAAAGCTCCCTTCTGTCTGAGCTTTTGAGTCATTCTGTGTGTATGCAATTCTGCATAAGTCTATAAGTGTGTTGTGTGAGTGAGTAAGAGCATTCTGCTCTGAGCATCGTGCTCATTATTGTATACCCTGGCATCAGAGCTTCAAGCTCTCTGTTATTAATATAAAGACTTCCGCAAGCGTATTATGTTCTCTGAATATTGTCCCTTTATTGTGCGTATGTTATGATTCTCGTTTCTACTTGCTTGTAATTGTCCGAGTCTTTCTAAAGCTTCCTTCTGTCTGAGCTTTTGAGTCATTCTGTGTGTATGCAATTCTGCATAAGTCTGTAAGTGTGTTGTGTGAGCGAGTAAGATCATTCTTCTTTGAGCATCCTGCTCATTATTGTATACCCTGGCATCAGAGCTTCAAGCTCTCAATTATTAATATAAATACTTCCGCAAGCATATTATGTTCTATGAATATTGTCTCTTTATTGTGCGTATGTTATGATTCTCGTTTCTACTCGCCTGCAATTGCAATATGTGTTCCTTGAATGATTATGTGCCGAAGTTCTCTCGAGAAGATACATAATATTCTCTCACCCTGGAGATAAGGTTCTTGGAAGGTAGCTGTGTCGAGGTTCTCTTAGGTCTTGAATAGCACCCGTAGTATGTCTCGCTAGGCAAGTGGCTGCTAAGGGCAGTTTTAGGTGTTGGGTTGTTCAAAGGTTCGCTAGGAGTTACTGGAAGGTTCACATAAGGTCAGAGGTGTGGTTCACATAAGGATTTGCTTGGGGTTCTCTAGGAGAGCTGGATTGTTTCTGCAGAGAGTAGCAAGAAGAAGAAGGTCAAGTAGCAGAAGGAGACAGATGCATCAGACAAGCAACAATATTCAAGCTTAATTCTCCATCGAAGGAAGCCTATGAGTTTACAAATGGTATCAATGCCATGAAGCCATTTTCGTGCCAGGTATGATAACAGATCTCTCGCTCTGTTAAGTTTATTTTAGCTCTCCTGTGTGATAAAGTGTGTTAATAAAAGAATCTAGAGTCGTATAAAGAGTCTCATGCCTTTGAAAGACAAGGTTTCCACTCTTGCGACTCTCTTTGAAGCCGTATCAGAATTCTTGGGCCTTTGAAAGACAAGGTTTCCACTTCTGCGACTTCCTGAAAGAGTTACTAGTCTTTGCCTGAGCAGTCGGCCAGGAGCCTATCTGAAATCTTCTCTCTCTGGAGTAGAGGACTTAGATTTAACGCCCTACTTTTCTTTGCAATTATAGTATTCTCTCCTAAATAACAAATGGATTCTTCTTCAGTCTGTTTTAGATCTGTACATAATTGTGTAGAAACTTTTGCATCTACTTCTGAGTCTCAGCTATGTTTGATGATTCATTATATGCCTAGAATAGAGACTCTAGATCCAAGACTACAAGACATTTATAAAGGAATGAGACCCCCTGGAACACCAAAGTATGGGTTGGGATACATTGAGTAGTGTGATCATGTTATTCCCGATTGCATATTTTCAAACCCTTTACCTGAAAAATTGCAAAGGCCTTCAATATATGAAATACACAAATTTCATTCTGTAATAAAAGGGTGTCCCAAGGGATCCATCGAAGAAGCTTGGATCAAAAAGATGTTATTTTGTGTGTATGAAATTCTGCATAAGTCTATAAGTGTGTTGTGTGAGCGAGTAAGAGCATTCTTCTCTGAGCATCCTGCTCATTATTGTATTCCCTGGCATCAGAGCTTCAAGCTCTCTGTTATTAAAATAAAGACTTCCGCAAGCGTATTATGTTCTCTGAATATTGTCTCTTTATTGTGTGTATTTTATGATTCTCGTTTCTACTTGCCTGCAATTGCAATCTGTGTTCCTTGAATGATTGTGTGCCGAAGTTCTCTCGAGAATATAGATAAAGTTCTCTCACCTTGGAGATAAGGTTCTCGGAAGGTAGTTGTGCCGAGGTTCTCTTAGGTCCTGTATATCACCCATAGTAAGTCCCACTAGGCAGGTGGCCGCTAAGGGTAGTTTTAGGTGTTGGGCTATTTGAAGGTTTGCTAAGAGTTACTGGAAGGTTCACATAAGTCCAGAGGTGGGGTTCGGACAAGGATCTGCTTGGGGTTCTCTAGGAGAGCTGGATTGGTTCTGCAGAGAGTAGCAAGATACAGAAGGTCAAGTAGCAGAAGGAGACAGACGCATGAGACAAGCGACAATCTTCAAGCTTCATTTTCCATTGGAGGAAGCCTCTGAGTTTACAAATGGTATCAGAGCCATGAAGCCATTTTCGCGTCGGGTATGATAACAGATCTCTCGCTCTATTAAGTTTATTTTAGCGCTGATGTGTGATAAAGTGTGTTAATGAAAGAATCCAGAGCCGTATCAAGAGTCTCGGGCCTTTGAAAGACAAGGTTTCCACTCTTGCGACTCTCTTTGAAGCCGTATCGGAAGTCTCGGGCCTTTGAAAGACAAGGTTTCCACTTCTGTGACTTCCTGAAAGAGTTTATAGTCTCTACCTGAGCAGTCGGCCAGGAGCCTATCTGAAATCTTCTCTCTCCAGAGTAGAGGACTAAGATTAAACGCCCTACTTTTCTGTGCAGTTATAGTATTCTCTCCTAAATAACAAATGGATTCTTCTTCAGTCTGTTTTAGATCTGTACATAAATGTGTAGAAAGTTATGCATCTACTTCTGAGTCTTAGCTATGTTTGATGATTCATTATATGCCTACAATAGAGACTCTAGATCCAAGACTACAAGACATTTATAAAGGCATGAGACCCCCTGGAACACCAAAGTATGGGTTGGGATACATTGAGCAGTGTGATCAGGTTATACTTGATTGCATATTTTCAAACCCTTTACCTGAAAATATGCAAAGGCCTTCAATAGATGAAATACACAAATTTCATTTTTTAATAAAAGGGTTTCCCGAGGGATCCATCGAAGAAGCTTGGATCAAAAAGATGTTAAATTGGGATTTGTTTACAAATCCTGAAAAAAATGACTTCAATATTTCTACATCTAATGAAGAGAAAGCAAAACTGTCAAAAAATTGGCAGACTTATATCTCAGAAAATAACACTTGGATTTACTTCTATGAATGGAGGAAATTAGATCAGAAGATTGAAGTCCAGATGATGGAAGGAGGTTATGAAACACCTCCAAAACACAAATGGAAAAGTCCAGAAGGACAGACTATTGAATTAAATTCGACTTTTCCCCCATTCAAGGGCATTTTCCTTGAAGATAACAACAGACAAGTAAAAGCAGTAGCTATACTGCTTTCTGATGAAGTCACCCAACTGACGAGTGTTGATAGAAGAGTCCAGTCTTTAGGAGAATAATTGAACTGGAAAAACATTGCCTTAAGAGGCATGGCCACTTACACATTTGTGACAAATGATTATGCTAGACTTGGACAAATATGAGATCTACAAGTCTCTACAAATACTATAGTCCACTCTATGAATGAAATTCAAGACAAAGTCACTGATGTCAAAGAAAAATTGGATTCTTCTCTAACACAGATATCTTCTAAATCTAGAGAATCCAAAAGAAATCATGAGGAGCTGATGGAAGGATTAGGAGAAGCTTTCTCTAATATGGGAAAGCCATTATTAGACATCAAACAGAAGGATAGTGTCCCTGGCAAACCTATCCCTGACCCTTATATCCTTCCAAATCATCCAATATCAATTTTGTCTCCTATGTATAAACCTTCTGAGACAAAAATAGAAAAGAAATTTCCTCATCATTTCCCTCCTGAAAAGGATACACCAGAATCTTCCTCTTCAAAAGAAAACCTTTCATTGGTATCCATTCAAAATCCTGCTTATGAAAATCTCCCTCACCATGTGAGTAGACCTCCAGCACCAGACCTCTTGGGAAAAGGGAAATTACCTGAAAGCCAAACATTTGCAGAAGATTGGTTCCAAGAATGGAACATTGATAGTCTATCTGTTGGACAGATCAGATAGATGATTGACAGAATGCATGTTTCATACAAGGTTATGTGTATAAGGTAAATCATAAGTTGAAGCATGGAAGTCAATTATCCAGTGCTTTACTGGAACTTTGAGCAAATGGTGGGAAGTAATTTCTTCTCCAATTATGATTGCAAAAATGGAGGAAGAAGTTCTGAGAGATGAACAGGGAGATATAGTTTACCACATTGATGGGACTCCTCACAACAACATGATAGGAGCCCTTACTATAACAATTCTTGAACATTGGTGTGGTACTGAAGCTGAGTTAGCAAATAAACATGAACTAATCCTTATGAATATGAAATGCAGAAAGATGTCTGAATATGAAGAATTTCATAAGGATTGGACTCAAAGAATTTTTGAGGTTCAAGACAGTCAGAACCTTCTCTGGAAACAAGTTTACTTAGCAACAATACCTAGTAAATTTTTTGAGTATCTGAAGATGCAGGAAGTCTTCAAACTTCCTTATGAGATGTACACATGGGGAGAGATTTATTCTCTCATTACTAAAGCCTTAGTAGGGTTGTGTGTAAATATGAAAGTTCACAACTCTGTAAATAAGTTATCTCATTTTCCTGATAGAAAATCAATCTGTGAAAAGTATGGTTTATCTATTTCAGGCCCTGTAAAAAGAAAGAGAAAAAAGAAAAAAGAATTCAAAGAAAAGAAAAAAGAAAGGTACAAGTACAAATACAGACCCAAAACACATTACTATGAGCCTGAGGATATCAAATTGAGATTTCACTCCCATCATGCTAGACAACAAGTAGAGTGTTGAATCTGCGGAAAAGTTGGACACATTGCACATAACTATCCAGAGAACAAGGCATCTAGGATGTCAAAAGTTAAATATTCTGAACAGAAAGCCAAAGACTCCCAGGCTAGTAAACAATTAGCCTTAAGATTACACTGCAACAGATGTGGGGCAAATAATCATGAAACAAACCAGTGCCCACACAATCCTTTCCCAAAAAGAGAAGAAGTACATCTATTGCAACAAGGATGTTGTTTAGAATCTACTAGTGCTTCTGAGTTTGGCTATAGCTCTGAACAAGAAGTTTTGATGAATCATGATTTTAGTTGTAAAAATCCTAATTTTTGCTCCTGTCAAGATAGTTCAGAAAGTTCTGAGTCTAAATCAGAACCAGATCTCCGACAAAAGATAAAAATTTGCATGTTTAGTAATGTGGGAGACCAAGAAGCATAGATGTTGGCACAAATCAAGGCCTTACCAGAAGGTGATATGAAGAATTCGCTTCTTGAAACATTTTTGAAAATAGTCAAAACAGAACAAAGGTCAAGGAATGTTGAATCCTCAAGAAGAGAACCTTTGTTTTTAGAAGCTTCTTTTGATAAAAACACAATTTTTTTTATCAAATATAATAAAGAAGCAAAACTGCAGAATACTTCAGTAACAGATCTAGCCAGAGAAATGATTATTTTGAGAAAAGAAGTTAATGAGTTAAAAGAAAAATTGAAAAAAATGGAAGAGGATTCTGAATATAATTTCAAAATAGACTCTTGTGCAAGACAAGAAATCAGAGAAATCGGGGATAAATTGGATTCCAGACCACCACCTCTGGAGGATGCACCTTTTGAAAATGCAAAATCCTCAGCTCAACTCCAAGGGCTAACAACAATGAAGATCTTTCCCATTAGATTTCAAAAGTATCAGGTAAAGATAAAGGTATAAATCAATTCTAAAATCTTTCATTTGAATGCATTATTAGATACAGGCTCAGATATGAATTTAGTGCATAAAGATTTGATTCCCCATAAATATTGGTTTCCTAGTAGCTACTCTTCTTTAGGTCTGGGGAATATATCTACAGATATGGATTTCGAAATTCCCAAAGGAATTCTATTGTTTGATGAATATGCACTAGGAATGAAATTCTTATTAGCAGAATTACCAGTCGACTACATCCTAGGAACTTCGTTCCTATCTGCAGTAGAGCCACATGGCTCTTCTCAAACTTCCAAAGGTGATCCTGGATATTTTATCACCTTACCAAGTATTAATGGCCATCCACCAAAGAAGAAAAATTTGGCCTTTATTTCTAAATCACATGCTCAAGTTGCTTACTGTTCAAAGAGTATGGTAATAATAAATACTTGGGATGACTATAGAAATGCTCCAGCCACTGAACACCTGGATGATAACACTCGCTGGGAAATATATTGTGAATATTGGGTGCCTCATTGGCAGCTGAGATGGTCTAAAGGAGTAGAGTTTGGTTTACCAGGATTTGCAAGAAATACCAGCATTCATGTTATTCCGCCACAACATGTGATTGGCCAGATGCATCAGGCATCCACTATTGCAGCCAAGAAAAAGTTGGTAGACTTGAGAGACTTAACCAGGATCAGAGATGCAAACAGAAACTGGTTTTGTCAACAAACACAAACATGGAACCAAACTCCAGCATGGAACTTTTTCTAGATCAATAGGATGAGAGATTTACAGTCATGGCCACAACAGGATCCAAATCAAACATTATTTTAAATAAATTATTTTCAATATAAAGCAATGTGGGATAATGTTTGTTTATGGACTGACATGTACATGTACTATTACTGTATGATCAAGTTTTCATTTCAGTTCTCTTCATTTCCTGAACCAGAATGGCTCTTAGATTGGTGGAAAAAATTTAGCTTGAATTCCAGTGCTATACATCCAGTTGTAATTGACACTGCCAGAATGTTTCTATTCCCTCACAGAAATTTCCCAAATACTGTTTATAATCTCGAGCAGATTTCTGAAAGTGATTACAAAATGCTTTTTGTCAATGAAAGGCATCCATGGGTCATCAGTACATGGTATGTCCTACAATAAGATGAAGATAACAATGAGGATCCTGAAATGTACCACAAAATCTACACCCAACACTGGGATCCAGATCGCTTTCAACATTTTCATGATCAACCAGTGGAATATTGATGCATGTCTCACTGGCCGACGAACGGTGCTAGTCAGTTTCCATGGGTTGAAGATACCAACCTCCACAATGTACTACATGTCTATTCATGTCTAAATGGCCAACAGTGGCGCCATTCGGGTTTAGTGGGTTGACGTAACCAATATCCACTTTGTAATAAATTAATAATGGGCATCTTGGAAACTTGGAGCACTTCTCCAACTTTTGGCGCGGTTTGATCCGCTTTTCCAAGATTCCTTTCTACGTGTCATATTTAGTATGCTTTCTGGTTGGGGAATATTGCACGACTACCTCATCAGATCTATAATAGGATTTTCTTTTCATTAGTGGAGAATAAAGGCTTTGATTTGGTCGAAAGAATCTTACACGATTACTACCGCCAAATCTATAAAGCAGATTTAGTGGAAGACATGTAGGGTCCGAAGTCATGTTGATTCTCATCATCGAAATGATTACTTCCTCCAAAAATTTGTATATAAGGAGATGAGGAGCTCATTCTCGAGGAGCAGTTTTTTGGAGTTCAAGTCTTTGAGTCTGTAAGTTGTCCGAGTCTTTCTAAAGCTCCCTTCTGTTTGAGCTTTTGAGTCATTCTGTGTGTATGCAATTCTGCATAAGTCTGTAAGTGTGTTGTGTGAGTGAGTAAGAGCATTCTGCTCTGAGCATCCTGCTCATTATTGTATACCCTGGCATCAGATCTTCAAGCTCTCTGTTATTAATATAAAGACTTCCGCAAGCATATTATGTTCTCTAAATATTGTCTCTTTTTTGTGTGCATGTTATGATTCGCCTTTCTACTTGCCTGCAATTGCAATTTGTGTTCCTTGAACGATTTTGTGTCAAAGCTCTCTCGGGAATATAGATAAAGTTATCTCACTCTGGAGATAAGGTTCTCGGAAGGTAGTTGTGTCGAGGTTCTCTTAGGTTTTGAAGAGCACCCGTAGTAAGTCCCGCTAGGCAGGTGGCCGCTAAGGGCATTTTTAGGTGTTGGGTTGTTCGAAGGTTCGCTAGGAGTTACTAGAAAGTACATATAAGTCTAGAGATGGGGTTCGCATAAGGATCTGCTTGGGGTTCTCTAGGAGAACTGGATTGGTTTTGCAGAGAGTAGCAAGAAGCAGAAGGAGACAGACGCATGAGACAAGCAACAATATTCAAGCTTCATTCTCCGTCAGAGGAAGCCTCTGAGTTTATAACATATCTCTCGCTCTGTTAATAGTCTCGGGCCTTTGAAAGACAAGGTTTACACTCTTGCGACTCTCTTCGAAGCCGTATCAGAAGTCTCGGGCCTTTGAAAGACAAGTTTTCCACTTCTACGACTTCCTGAAAGAGTTACTAGTCTCTGCCTGAGTAGTCGGCCAGGAGCCTATCTAAAATGTTCTCTCTCAGTAGTACAGGACTAAGATTAAACGCCTTGCTTTTTTGTGCAGTTATAGTATTCTCTCCTAAATAACAAATGGATTCTTTAGTCTCTTTCTAGGAAATTCAAAATGTTGATTAACAAAGTACTCCCGGAAGAGAATCTGTTAGTAGTTTAGAATCTATGTTTGCAAATAACAGATCTCATAGTCTGAATTATGCCAGTATTGAAGAGGTTGAAACTCAGCCATAAGCTGCCTAGAAATTACCTGTTATCTCTCCTAGCCAAGTTTATAAAGATCTAAATATGTTTCACCTTAAGGATGTCTCGAGAGTTATAGTAAAAGAATCAGTCAGCAGAAGACAACAAAATAGTGATGTCAGCCAGACTATTCCCTTAATAAATGTCAAAGAAGTCCAAAATGAAACCAAAAAACATGGAACCAACTATTTACATTTTGGATGTATCAGAGTTGGAATTAGTTCCCTGGTCCACAAAGGAATTGATGCCTATGCCCTATGTACAGTCAGGGACATGACACATAACAAATTTACTGATTCTTTGATAGGAGGAATTGTAGCACCTCTTTCAAATGGTCCTGTTTACTTTGATTGTTTTCCAAACTTCTCTGTATATACTTTCGATGAGAATCTTGGGGATATACTAAAACTACAAATCAGAACTACTGGGTTTGATATGTGTCAATCTAGGACAAACATATCCATACAAACTAGGGGATGTTTTAGACACACAAATACTCTGTATCCCGCAACCCTGCATACCCCTAGCTGTACCTCATAATCCAATACCCTCGTTTTGACAGACCCCTTGAACCAAAAAATTTAACACCAAACCATAAGATGGGAAAACCTTTCTTTCCCTACAGATTGGGTCATAGATACACCAAAAGCCCCCATCCCAAGATCCATCACTTATGCTCAAATAAAAGAATCTGCATCCTCTATAGTCATCTCTTTCCCACAAAGATCTCTATCAAGAAACAACTCATCAGTTTCTTCTTCATCTTCTACCTCATCTTTCTGTTTGTATCCCTCACTCCACTCTTTAGCAAATTCTATTGGTCAGGTTCCTTTTGCAATACAATGTTTAGAATGTGGAAAATTGGTCACTCTATCTACTCTTTCTACATTCAAAGAAGATGATCAATTACAGTTCGAACATGCCAACCACAACCCACGAACAAACCTTCCACCCCCACATACTACTACAAGGGAACCCTGTCCACATCCACAGTGTTCTGACTTTCCTTTCCCTCGTGAACCACATGTTCTTGTTGTACAGATGAATCCTTGTATAGAAATCGACGGGAGATGCCAAGTCAATATCCATGAAGATCTTAAAACACCATCTGCTCCTGAAATCAAAAAATTTCTTTCTTTAATGATGGGATGCAACAAATACAGAGTGAAATCCGATTGGATGAAAGATATGCTAAATTGGGATCTCTTCACCCATCCAAATGCAGAAGCTTTTGCTGAAAACAGTTGATATGAAGAAAAGGTGAATCTATCCAAAGAATGGAAGGATTTTATGGATAAAAAAATATGTTTATCTCTTTCTATGAATGGAAGATTCAAAGAACATTTTCTATTCCAAGAAATTACTCTAAAAGGGTCTTAAAGCCACATACATCAAGACTAACTTGTTGTTCTGTCCAGACACTTTCTATCCCAGATCTTGGAAAAGAAATTTGTAAACTTAAAATGTTTATCAAAGAACAGGAAAGCAAGACATAACAGAAAGAAGAACAAGTTGTCCAGATCCAACACAAAAAATTTCATATCCTTATTGATCTGAAAATTCAAGGAAGACCTTTCCATTTGAAAACATTGTTAGATACAAGATCTGATCTTAATCTTTTAAATAAAGATATAATTCCTATGACTTTCTGGCAAAAGACTCAAGCAAGTGTTGTTGGACTCGGAAATATCCCAACAAAAATATCTTTTCAGGTCCCTGATGCTATCCTTTGCTTCAAAAATTACTACCTGCATTTAAAATTCCTGCTAGCAGATATCCCTATAGCCTGCATTCTAGGAACACCTTTCCTTGCAGCCGTTGAACCTCATGGATCTACTATGCTAGCAAATAACAGGCTTGGATATTTTATCAGCATTCCTTCTGGTAATAACAAGGTCATTATAAAACTGCCTTTTGTTTCTACTCCCAGAACTTCAGATATGGTACAAACCATAAGGAATAAAATCTTCAAGATTGAAGAATTAAAGGAATATCAAGTTGGGATTAGGATAAAAGAACAACTGAGCCAAAACCTAATACAACAAAAAATTCTTCTACTAAAGCAAGAATTTATTGACCAAGTGTGCTCAAAAAATCCTACAGCCTTTTGGAAGGAGAAGAAACATGAAGTTTATCTTCCATACAAAGAAGACTATCAAGGAAAACCTTGCAAAAGCAGAGCCATTCCTATGAATGCTGAATATCAGAGACTGTGTGCAGAAGAAATAAAGGGTCTCCTCAAAAAAGAACTAATCAGAGAATCTACTAGTCCTTGGAATTGCTATGGGTTTTATGTGAACAAACATTCTGAGCAAGTAAGAGGCATTCCCAGACTAGTTGTAAATTACAAGCCTTTGAACAAAGTCCTGGATGATGACACATACCCTATCCCAAACAAAACTAGTTTGGTTACAAGAATTGTTGGTGCAAATATATTTTCAAAATTTGATCTAAAATCAGGTTTCTCGCAAGTGGCTATTAAAGAAGAAGACAAATTTAAAACAACCTTCAATGTTCCAGCAGGACACTATGAATGGAACGTCATGCCATTCGGTTTAAAGAATGCACCATCAAAATTTCAAAGGGTTATGGATGACACTTTGAAGCCCTACTTTGACTAGATCATTGTATATATTGATGACATACTTGTGTTTTCATCCTCTGTAGATCAACATTTTAAACATCTAAAGAAATTTCTACAAATAGTTAAGCAAGCAGACCTAGTATTTTGCAAGAAAAAACTGGAATTATTCAAAACGGAGATTAAATATCTAGGCCATACAATAAGAAATGGGGAACTTACTCTACAGACACATGCTGTAGAATTTGCTGACAAATTTCCCGACAAAATAACTGATAAAACTCA
This sequence comes from Picea glauca, assembly GCA_000966675.3. Classification (NCBI taxonomy): domain Eukaryota; kingdom Viridiplantae; phylum Streptophyta; class Pinopsida; order Pinales; family Pinaceae; genus Picea; species Picea glauca. Next base: position 136,002 of record JZKD02S2243126.1, read on the forward strand.
GTTACAAAGGTTCTTGGGTAGTCTAAAATACATCAGTCATTTTTATAAAAGCTGTGCCCAAGATAGGAAAATACTAAATGACAGGTTGAAAAAAGATCCCAGTCCTTGGACAGAAGCACATTCTCAGGCAGTCAGAAACATAAAAGCCAAGGCCAAAAATCTTCTTATACTATACATTTCTGATGACGATCTTCCCAAAATAGTTGAAACAGATGCTAGTAACATTGGTTTGGGAGCAGTTCTTAAACAGGTTAGAAATGAAGGAAAAAAGAAAAAAAATAAATTATTCAGTTTGCCTCTGGTCTCTGGCAAGCAGCAGAGAAAAATTATTCATCTTTAGATAAAGAAATTAAAGCAGCATTAAATGCTATCTAGAAATTTGAAATTTATCTGATTTACAAAAAGTTTCTTTTAAGAACTGATGCTGCTGCTATGAATAAGGTCTTGAATAAAGACATAAAATTTCCTAGTGACACCAAATTTGCTAGATGGCAAGCTTTGTTCAGCAATTTTGATTTCTCTGTTGAACATATTAAAAGTATTGATAATTCTATTCCAGAGTTTTAAGCAAAGAACATCTACAGAACCTCTACTTAATAATCTCTGTACAACTCAGGAATGGTACATAAATACTGGTTAATATTCCTGACTGTTTAAATTGGGAAACTTATGAGTCTGAATGGAGACCTTACTAGGAACTCAGAAGTACAAAAATTCTATCTCAAACAACTCAACTTGTATATTCAAATTTAGTACCAGATGTAAGGGGAAGAAGAACTCCAAATATGCTAGCCCCTATAATTGCTAGAGCCACTGAAAAGGAAGTAGAAGCACAAGAAGCACTAACATATACATTCCATGATATTGATCTCATCTGGGATATTAGGGACAATATGAGTAATAATCAACAATATTTCTGCCTAAATAGACCAAGATTATTATACCATTGGCCTGAAATAAATCCAAACATAAATTTCCCAGAAACTGATTTCAATTATCCATCTTATAAAGAGCTGTGGTGGAATTTTATTCAGCAAGAAGAGTTTCTCACTTTGGTAAAATTCGGGAATGTCAATACAACCACTTCGGGAAGACCACCTCTTTGGCTTGCAGACTGGTGGAAAGATTTTGGTTTAAACAAAGGAGCAATTGATCCAAGAATTCTAAATTCCATATCTCCTTTACAATCAATCCAGAATCTTTTTGAAAGTGGACCAAACGAAGGAGAACTATTATGCCTTTTTATATTAAATCATTTCCAATGGGCAGTAAAGGTAAAAACCATTGTTCAAATTCTGAATGGCCAACCATTCATTGCAAGAAATATATATACCAAATCATGGGATACATTAAATTATCCTCAAAGATTCTCAACCCATATTGAAAATGATTAAAGATGGATAGAGTCTTACTGGTCGACCATGGTGTCAGTCGGTTTCCGTGAGTTGACGATACCAACCTCCACAGTGTAATCCATGTCTATTCGTGTGTAAATGGCCGACAATGGAGCCATTCGGGTTTAGTGGGTTGTCGTAACCAATATCCACTTTGTAATAATGAGTACCTTAGTGTAATAATAGGTATCTTGGAAACTTGAAGCACTTCTCCAACTTCTGGCGTGGTTTGACCCGCATTTCCAAGATTCATCTATACGTGTCATCTTATGTTTGTCTTCTGGTCGGGGAATTTTGCACGAATACCCCGTCAGATATACTATTGAATATACTTTTCTTAGTGGAGAATAAAGGCTTTGATTTGGTCGGAAGAATCTTGCATGATTACTACCACCAAATCTATAAAGCAGATTTAGTGGAAGACATGTAGGGTCCAAAGTCATGTCGAGTCTCATCATCGAAATAATTTCTTTCTCCACAAATTTGTATATAAGGAGATGAGGAGCTCATTCTCGGGGAGGAGTTTTTTGGAGTTCAAGTCTTTGAGTTTGTACGTTGTCCAAGTCTTTCTAAAGCTCCCTTCTGTCTGAGCTTTTGAGTCATTCTGTGTGTATGCAATTTTGCATAAGTCTGTAAGTGTGTTGTGTGAGCGAGTAAGAGCATTTTACTCTGAGCATCCTGGTCATTATTGTATACCCTGGCATCAGAGCTTCAAGCTCTCTGTTATTAATATAAAGACTTCCGCAAGCGTATTATGTTCTCTGAATATTGTCTCTTTATTGTGCGTATGTTATGATTCTCGTTTCTGCAATTGCAATCTGTGTTCCTTGAATGATTCTGTGCCGAAGTTCTCTCGAGAAGATAGATAAAGTTCTCTCACCCCGGAGATAAGGTTCTCGGAAGGTAGCTGTGCCGAGGTTCTCTTAGGTCCTGAATAACACCCATAGTAAGTCTCGCTAGGTAAGTGGCCGCTAAGGGCAGTTTAGGTGTTGGAATATTCGAAGGTTAGCTAGGAGTTACTTGAAGGTTCACATAAGGCCGGAGGTGGGGTTCACATATGGTAAATTCATAAACCGTAAACTCCCGTATGTAATATAAACCCCAATTCTCATAAATTCATAAACCCTAAACTCGCGTATGTAATATAAACCCTAATTCTCACCAATGTAACATAAAGATTAATTATTTTGTATTTTTCAATTTAGAATATTAATTATTTAAGAATCTCCTATGCTTCTTTCACTATTTAGGTAAAGCAGGTGATGTATCAATAGCATTATTTTTAGCTATTGCCTTAACCAGTAAAATGAATAACTGCAAATAAATTACAAGTTGATCACTCAGTTACTATGTGCGTATCTAAAAGGGACTAGCTGCATCACAGTGGCCTATTACTCATCCAGGAATCCATGATAACATCAACCTGATAATGACAATGACAATGACGATGCTCTGCCAACAATATCCTCAACAAATTCTTGAATATTTTTATTGGAAGATCTGGTTTCTCCCATTACATCCCTTGATAATTTCTTCCACCATAAATCGTCGTTTTCCCTCAGCTCAACACCCAGTTCGCTTTCCATAACCATCTTTATACATTTCTCCACATCCTCCTTCCCTACGAGTCCGTCTGCTGGTCGTTTATTTACTCTCATTCATGTCTTCCATTTCTCCGCAATGTACAGTGAATTTGTGGTCTGATCGCTCCATTGAGGAACACTCAAAAGGGGCACCCCAAAACTGAGGCTTTCCAGCGTCGAGTTCCACCCACAGTGCGTCATAAGTGCACCAACGGACGCATGAGAGAGCACTTGCAGCTGTGGACACCATGGAACAACAAGCCCTTGCCAGGAGGTTTCGGTCAGGAAACTCTCCGGCAAGCTTTCTTCACTGTTAATCTCCTCTTTGGAAGAAGATGGACGAATTACCCATATGAAGGAATGCCCACTGACCTTTAGCCCAAGAGCTATCTCTTGAGTTTGTAACAACAACGCTTCCAAAGGAAACGTACACAACGCTTGCGGATTCTTTCGTATTCAACCAATCCATTCAGTTTGTTGTTTTCCACATATGTGCGCCGAGGTCTGTATCTTTTATTTACTCACCTTTCCAGGTTGAATTAGAGAGAGTCGAGTCGGCGCCGAGAGATCGATATGGCGCATGTGCTTCCACTCTGCATATGAAACGTTACCACACCACGGTACATGGTAAAGTTACGCCATGCACTAATCAGATGGTTCGTGGTGGAAGCAAGCTCAACGACAGCATCCCACAATGCAGTAACCTAGGTGGGCGTGTATATGAAACGTTACATGGTAAAGATACGACACTCCATGGCTGGCCTAGAAAATGAAAAGCTGTTATAAAATAAATTTGTTCATACAATAAAATTCACTGAAAGGCACGATTGCACATGGTCATAAATAGTTAGGTTAGATATTCACATCTTTCTACTCTGGAATAAAACCTTAATTTTTGTTAATCATTTAGATGTGGCAATGAGTTAGCCACCATAGTAAATTTTAAATATGATCAAGTAAAGTAAAAAAATAAATATGTAAATGGATGTCTTTTATAATAGTGAGGAAGTTAGTGGTTGAAATCATAATCATTGATTTATTAGGACTACTAAGAATATTCCATCAATATTTAATTTTGTCCATACAAAACTGATTAAGCACTAAAAACCTATTAAATATGCTCATTATCAATAGGTGTACAACTAGAACAATAGCAAAATAGCTGTTGATGAACCCCGAAACTCTGATAAGATGAAACGAATCCTTAAAAGAATATATTAAATTTTATTATTGATTAACAAATAAATTGTTGGGCTTTATTTATCTGGTGTTAATATTTTAATTTCTGTTAATCACTTATGTGACAATCACTTACAGGTAAATGTAAAAAAAATAAACACATAAACAGATATCTTTATAATAGCTAGGAAGTTAATGATTGAAATCACAGCCATTTATTTTGTGTGACTACTAAGAATATTCCAACCATATTTAATCATGTCCATAAAAAACTTATTAATCACTAAACCCCTACCTTTTTCTACTTAATAAATAAGCAAATTCAAATAAATAAAGTGACCTAATTTATTGAAGAAAAAATATCTTAAATTCTATCATAAAAGAAAGAGTTCATATTGAATATAGTAAGAGAAAGAGTTACATATTGGATATGATTGGGGCATTTTGAGATTTTTTTTTATGATACATAAAAATTAATTTTATTTTTTTAAGTAAAAGAAAGAGTTACATATTGGATATCAATGATTGGGGTATTTTAAGAATTTTTTTATGGTACATATAAAAACTACTTAAAAAAAAAAAAAGTAAAACTATAAAATGTGAGATAAAATTTCAATTTAATTAAAAAAAAAGAAGGTAAAACTATAAAATGTGAGATAAAATTTCATTTTACTAAAAAAAACAAAAAAAAGGTAAAACTATAAAATGTGAGATAAAATTTCATTTTGATTTTTTTTTTTTTTTCAAATCTTAAAATATGAATCTTTTAAAATGAGATAAAATTTTAAACACAAAGTTTCATGGTCAAATTACAGGCACTACCTCATTACCACAGATCACGCATATGATATTGGGTAAGCGTTCCTTTTTATGAGATGTATGGCTATGTTATTACTGCCATGTTATGGATGTATTTTCTAGGCCGCCTTTATGTGATCATATACCTACAGCTACAATATCCACACTACTATTACAGCTACAATATCCATACTACTATTTCAGCTATAATATCCATGCTACTATTTCAGAGAGATTGGATGCAATGGAGTACAAGCCAGAGAAGGAGATCAATGTTTATGTGATCATATACTTAAAGCTACAATATCCATATTACTATTTCAGAGAGATTGCCATTGGAGTACAAGCGAGAGAAGGAGATCATCCATACTATTATTTCAGCCATAATATCCATACTACTATTTCAGAGAGATTGCCTACTGATTGGATGCATTGGACTACAAGCCAGAGAGGAGATCAATGTTTTTGACATATTGGAGTGGTAATTGGAGTGGTAAGAAGGCCAACGGAGTAAAGCATCAAGCAGGATGAGGTAATTTCCAGTACACACATCAAACCTAAATGAATTTCCAGTAAACACATCAAAATATGTAACTCTGATATGAATTTCTAATTGATGCATCAAACCTAAATATGTGACTCTCATATGATTTAGGTCTAATAGATTTACGATTTATGATTGGCTTTACAGTTTTAGGTTCTTTGTAAGTCTGATATCATTTAGGTTTATGTAACTCTGATATGATTTAGGTTTATGCATGCATGCGGGCTCGCCATTGAAGGCAGTACACGAGCCTGCCTGCCTTAATTGGTGGGCCTGCATGCACAAGATATTGCTTCCCTAGTAGTCATCTATCGATACGCCAGAAGATATTACTTGAACCCAAAAAGGCAAATCATGAAAGTCGATAAGCTTGAACACCAAAAAGGCAAATCATGAAAGGTGTTTGGTCATAAGATATTGCTTCCCTATATCGTAATCATCGATCGATATGCAGGACATAATAAGCCTTAAGGTGAATACATAGAGATTTCGATGGTCGTGCTACTGACTATGGTGGCGGGATATTCGCTTTTAAATACTAATAATACACATGGTTACACTTACTCCTGCTGCATCCTGCCATGCTATTATATTCATTGAAACACATGTTTTTTTGATTGAGTTTCACATGGAAGAAGAAAGCAAATTTGAAGAAAACATTCTATAACGTCGTAACTAAGAACCCTAATTATGTAGATTGTTGACTGAAAACCCTAATTATTTATCCAGGTATGGTTGTAGGCTTGTAATTACGCCAGTGACCCCTCGAACCGGGAATATGCATTTGCCTCGAAATTGCATGCATTTCTATGCACACCATTTCTGGTTGAGTAGGTCAGCGGGCCATCCACCCAAATAAAATTGATAAAATGGTTCCAGAAACTCAATAAAACCTGCTCTTGTCTATTAATTGTCATTTGCAAAAATGAAGTACAACTATTAACAGCATAAAAAGAGGTATAAAATTTGTTTCAAAAGACATATTCACAAGAAAGTCGTTTATTCACAACTGTAGTATTACACATGATTAATATTCACAAAAAAGTCATTTAGCCAATACTAGGTTTGAACACTATGCATGTGGTCTTTGGTAAATGAAACTTTACAAAGTAAAGCAATTCAAAAGCTATTAAACTATAAATATAGTATTCATTGTTTTGGTTTAATTAGTGATATTAATGATGATGAACTTCCACTAAGATTGATTGGACCTTAAAAGGGTAAGTAATTACTTGTAATTTTTTAGTATTTTGTTTTTTACTAGAAAAGCAATAAGAAAAACTTTCCAAGATCACCATATTTTTATTGAGTTAAGAAATCAGGAAGATTGATAGTGTGACAAATATTTTGAAAATAAAAATAACAAAATAAAAAAAACAATAAATTGGTAGTGTAACAATTACTTTGATTTCATTAATTACATTACTTTGATTTCATTGAATTTATTATTTATATTACTTTATTTTCTTTAATTAATTACATTATTTTAATAATCATTACTTTGGCAATTAAATGTACATTGAAATACAACCCAGCTAAAACATATGCCAAAAACTCCAATGTATGTAAATCTGTAAAGAAATAAGGTGTTTCTCCAACTCTCACAGTTCCTAAAACCAGCGTTAACTATAAAGTTATAATGGGTCGAAACACTCTAATATCAAATGTAAATTTCTTTGTTTTTAATTGAGTTTGAATTATTTAATACAATCATTAATTTAGAGTAAAAATAAATTTAAATTTAAATTTAGGTTTACAGTGGACATCAATTCATTTTAAAATTATAAGTACTTTATTCCAAATATATTCTAGAATAAATTTAAATTTAAGTTTACAGTGGACCTCAATTCATCCTAAAATTATAAGTACTTTAATTCTTTGAAATTTTAAAATTATATATTTTAAAATAAATTTAAATTTAGATTTACAGTGAACATCAATTCATCCTTAAAATTATAAGTACTTTAATCCATTTAAAAGGTTCCCAACTTTTAAAATAAATACTCCACCCATTATTACACCATTTAAATAAAACATACAATAATAAATAATAATAAGAAGTGGAATGTCCACTTAAACATTAGAATTGTTTTAAAAATCTAACACACTTTTTAATCTAAATTATTTTTATAACTATACAATTATTCAATTCTGGAAAATTATTTTAAAAATCTAACATTTTTTAATCCAAAATTTTTTCATAACTATTTTTTTTTCATAAAAAGTTTAGCTTTATATTTATATAGAGATATAAATTGTTCATTACAAAATACCATTATCAGAGAAACCACAATACAATCGATAAGAAATTCACTAGACCTTAGGATACAACCAACCGACAAAAAAATGCCAACAAAACCCATCCTATCTTGGAACTCCAAACCAAGACTACCGGGAAACTCATAAGACTTTTACTTAATAGACTCCCAGCGAAAGGAAAACATACCAGGACACATGCTAGAAAAGATCTATGTACATATGAGGACCTTCATGTTCCCTGACACATTGAAAATATTCAATTTTTCAAGGGGGATTTAGAAGCGCCTGCTTTGACAGGCTATCCGCAGCAGTATTTTCTTCTCGATACACATACTGAAAGGTGATATCTTGGAAAAGATTTATAATTTCATAAATTATGTCCTTCGAGCATGTCACACACCCACTACAAGGCATAGAATAAAAATCCAATTTCTCTTTCTTAGTTAGTCGAATCCTTCATCCACGGTCTCTAATCCTGGGCAATGGACCTTCAAAGGTCCTGAGCTGAAGCAGCCCTTCAATTCCCTGCTGGAATCTCACGAACAAATCCATGGTCCCTTAGTAGAACTCCGCCTGCGTGACTAAGCACCAAGCGTGAGCTCCCTCCTCCACATGACCACTACTTGCGACCACGGAGCCTAATCAAAAGGTGCATCGCGTTTTTTGATACCGGGATCCCAATGTCAAGCGCCTTGTTCCTCTGAATCTTGAAACCCTGAAAAGGGCTAACGGGTGGTAAGCCCTTCCCCTATCTTGACCTCATGTGACCACTACCATGTGACCACGCTCTTATCCAAAATGGGTGCTACCGGGAGTCGGCTTTCGGTTTTTCAGTGGCAAGGGACCCTTGTCCCTCCAATCTCTGAGAGCCGAAACGAGGCTAAGGTTCTTGGCTCCTTCCCTTATCTCTGCTCACACGAACTTGTCCTGTGGCCTGGGGCTACTCCTCTGAGTCCTTTAGATTTCACGATTCGGGGAATCGCGATGTAGTGCCCCTCCTCCTTTCCTTTTCAAATCCCCGATGAATTAAATCAACAATCCAGATCTAAGTTAGATCCACAGCCCACAAGCCCCGTGATCTAATGGCTGTGATCTTGCTTAAACCAACAACTAGGATTAAGTCGTGATTTTGCGACTCGCGAGTTATAAGAAATCCTCCCATTGACTTCTTTCAACGACGAGTTAGCGAAATGCCTAACTCTCGCCATGTGTAACCTTGATGGACGACTGTGATCTTTTCGCGAAATCCCCTTTCACGAATTTCCTCCAGTCTTCACCCGAGTTTCCCTCGATGTCCAATTCACTGATGGGTGTGGATCTCTGCTATGTGTCACCCTAGATCCAATGGTCCAGAATGACTCTCGTGATTTCAGTGATTGCGAGTCCTTGCTCTTCGCCACTCTTCTACGCCTAGGTCCCGAAACCCTGACTGCTTTTGGATCTTCGCCACGTGTCCTCCACAGTGGACGGTTAGTATTCAACTGGCTTCCAAGTCATTGGGGATTTGAGACCCAAGGCAGAACCTTGTTCTCCCAACTCGCGATCCCTGATCCCCGATCCCCCAAAAAGAACCAGTGGTTCAGATCTAACTTAGATCGACAACCTTGGTTCCATCGCTTCTTGCAAAGACCAAGGGGGTCGAGGCGTTAACATCTACGATTATCCTCTAGATCCATGGGTCTTGACGAGCCTGGGATACTCCCGAAATGGATCTCGTCCATTCGTCTAGCAAATGAGAGGGTCTGGCATTTGGCTAATTGGACTTGCTATCCCTTATGAACTTCGGTGACCTGACAAAAATGCCTCCTTAATTTTCCGAGCTATGAACTTTGGGATAGGGGTAATGTAAACTCGTGGGTTTACTATAACGGTAGTCATTTCAAGGAACTCACTCCGACTCTGGAATGTGAGGAAACTCCCCAGGGAAGGTGCCTTCAGAAAATTAAACCAGAACATAATGCGAGTTAAGTAAATGGGACAATTCTCAAGGGAACAGACTCGTATTATGAACTTATTTATTCTATACATAAACCGGTTATCGACATATAAGTATAATCATACATTCATTATTCCTAATCAAAACACAAGGCAATCACTTCTATACAGAAACCATTTATGAGCGTATAAACATGAGCATGCATCCAGGATATTCAATTCAAAATAAAAGACATAAACACTTATCAGAAACACCAGGTGCGATGCAACTGCTGAGAGGGGTGCTCATTTCCACCCAACCGTAGGTTCAGTGACTCCAAATGGATTTACCACTAGCCACTCCCGAGCTAGACCACGATGCTCTGAGATTCAATCTCTTACTTTTAGCTCAACGGAAGTCAAGGTCGAAGGTTACTCTCCTTCTCCTATGTTCAAAACTCCCTGTGTTTTCATAATTTCTCCTTTGTGATCCCTGTCGCGTGCACTCCCTGCCCTTTACCACTCTTCCTTTCTTACCTTTCTCTGCAAGATTGCGTGTGGCGCGAATTTCCCCATCCGTGGTCAGGTCTGAGAGCTTCTATGGATGGGCGGTTCGCCCCCATCCCTTCATTAACTCTTGAGGAGCCTTCCCACCTACCTTCCTAACGGGAAATTCATTCCAGGGTTAGAGAATTGCTTTGGTCTTTGAGCAAGTAAGAACCAGTATGGTACTGGTTTGATGGAAGTTAACACAACAATTCCAGGTCCCTTCCACCACCTTTCATTATCCGTTGTGGTCTCTTTTAGCACATCCCCCCTCCCAGCAATCGTGCAACACATATTCATAACATAATTTACATTCATTGACCTTTTATACAAAGGTCCATCAAATCAAACATTCACATCTTTGAGTTTTCCATAGTTCTTGGCCAATATAGTTATTTTTACAGACTGGGGGAAACAAGGTGTTACAATTCCCTCCCCCTTAAAGGAACATCGTCCTCGATGTTCTATCTATCAATGTGATGTGTATGTACAGAAGTAAACAAAGTCTGATATGTTTGTTTCATGGCATCTTCCATTTCCCATGTAGCCTCATCTGGGCCAAAATGTTTCCACTGCACCTTGACTTGTGCAATGGTTCGGTTCCTGAGTGGGGTTTCATTTTTGTCTAGTATGCATTGAGGTTCTGGCAGGAATTCTCCCTCCAATTCCACCTGGATCATAGACCAGTCAATTATATGATTAGAATCATGTACATATTTCTTCAATAATGAAACATGGAAAACATTATGTTCTTTTACTGTGGGAGGAAGTGATAGCCTATAGGCTACAGGTCCCACTCTATCTAGAACTTCAAAGGGTC